>CAJNDS010002550.1:0-117500 GCA_905221605.1 Symbiodinium natans
CCCTAAACCTTAAACCTTAAACCCTAAACCCTAAACCCTAAACCCTAAACCCTAATTAAACCCTAAACCCTAATTAAGACCCTAAACCCTAAACCCTAAACCCTAATTAATTAATTAAACCCTAAACCCTAATTAAACCCTAATTAAACCCTAAACCTAGTGGCTTTGCATCTCAGGAAGACTCAGACGAAGATGGCCGTCTTCCTGAGCTTTGCCCTCCTCAGTGGGCTCAGCTTGGCCAGCTGCTGGGCTGCATTTAGCTTCAGTGAGGGCTTGCATTTAGGCACTGAGACAGGAGTGAGTGCTTGCATCTAGGACTCAGACAGAGCTTGAGCATGAGGAACTTGTTTTTCTTCAGAGCACTTTTGGTTCTCAGCATCCCCAGCAGCAAGCCTCTGAGCAAGTACATTCTGAGCCATGTCCTTCCCTCCAGTGAAGTCTCAGGGTGCTCCTCCTAAGGCAGTAGGGCCTTATCACGGAGCCCCTCAGGGATTCACTCAGGGCAACCCTGTGCTGCCTCAGAGTTTCGTGCCTCAGCCAATTCCTCCGCCACCTTTCACGAGGCTTTTTCGTTCCACAGTGAGGGATCCTGAGCAGACCCTTCAGTATGACCGTCCTCACTCGTATGAGGCTGAGCCGTACTTTGAGTGCCCAGGCTGTCTGAGGCAGAACAAGGGCACTAAGATCTACCTGACTCGCATCCTTTTTCAGACCCGGTGCATCTATTGCCGCTCCTCATGGCCTGCCTCAGCCATCCTTCAGTGGCACCAGCAGGTGATGCCTCTGATTGAGGACCTGCCCTGGGGAAGGCACTTAGACATCCGCTTCAGGGTCTTCGCTCAGGAGAAGCCAGGCCCACTGAGAGGGTTGGATGTCAGCTTTGGCCCAGCTCCCTCCTCAGGTGGGGCTCCTGAGGCTGCTCCTAAGGCACCACCTCCGCCACTGCCTGAGGATGAGGATGAGGAAATCTCAGCAGAGGTGGTTCACAAGTGGCTGAGGACGACCGACTCCAGCCTGAGTGCCTGCACCTTCCGCCTGAGGGGTCATGGCTACTCTGAGAACACCCTGAGGGGCAGTGTCGCGAAGATCAGGGACCTGAGTGGGGAGGCTAAGGAGATGGTTAAGGACCTCAAAGACCAGCTGAGGGACATCGAGGCCCTCATCGCTGAGCTGGACGACTTTCAGGAGGACCACCTTGAGGAAGCCTTAGACCTGGCTCAGCAGGTCCAGGATAGGCTGGATGCCAAGGCCGCTCAGGCAGCTGAGCCAGCTCCTGAGCCCAAGGCCTCGCCTCAGCACACGCCCCTTCCTGAGACGAGCAACCTGAGTGCTGCCGAGCAGGAGCAGCTGAGGGCACTCCTTCAGAAGATGAACCAGAACCAGCCCTCAGCATCGTCCTCAGGCTTGCCTGAGACTTCCTCCACCCAAAGCTGGCTTGCACATCAGTGAAAGCTGCCTGAGTCAGCACTGAGTGTCTGCTGAGGGAGACTGAGTTTTTGCATTGTCTCCTGAGAGAGACCGGTTTTTGAGCAGGCCTGAGCGAAAAGGAGTGCCTCAGTGAAGCCATAATTAATGAATTCAGTGGGTTTCAGCATTCCTTGAGTTCTGCATGTTCTCGCATCTCAGGTCCAGTCACCTCAGAGCTGTCGGTTCTGGTGACTCAGCTCAAGGACTGGGGTTTTGACGCCTCAGTCTGGGTTGCTCAGCTGCATTCTGGGGTTTAATCAAGGGTTTAGGGTTAAGTGCACCCTGCAGGGTTTGCGAAACCTCAGCAAACCCTGAAGAACAAGCTCCCTCAGCCGTGCTCAGGCTCAGATCTTCGTCCTGAGCTTCGTCTTGGGGGTCGCCTTCAAGACTTACAAGTTCATGAGTGACGTCCTGTGGTACCTGAAAGCTCAGGACACATGTCTCAGTTCAGATCTGAGCGAGCACCCTGAGCCTCCATGCAAGCCCAAAAACCTTAATCCTAATTAGACCCTAAGCCCTAATTAAGCCCCAGACCCTCTCCCGAAACCTTGATTAACCCTAAGCCCTAATGAAACCCTAAACCCTAAACCCTCGAGGAGGAATGGCTGAGTGCTATCTCAGACAGGGTCTCCCACATTGAGCGCCGAGACTCAGGCAGCACCTAAGGAAAACCCACAAACCCAGAATTCCCTAAGCCCTTAAACCCCTAAAGCCCTGAGCCCTTAAACGCCTTAGGTTGGTCTTAGTTTATCCGTCAATTAACACAACTCCTAGGGGTTTAGGGTTTAGGGTTAGTAGTTTAGGGGTTTAGGGGTTTAGGGGTTTAGGGGTTTCGGGGTTTAGGGGTTTAGGGGTTTAGGGGTTTAGGGGTTTAGGGGTTTAGGGGTTTAGGGGCTTAGGGGTTTAGGGGTTTAGGGGTTTAGGGGTTTAGGGGTTTAGGGGTTTAGGGGTTTACTATTCTTGGCAATCTGAGGCCAAGATCATTCCTCAGGAGATTCCTGGGATGCCCTGAGGCACCTCAGCCAGGTCTTCTACGAGTTCGACCCTGAGGCTGAGCATGAGGAAACTCCTCAGTAAGCCAACCCTCAGACCAACGAAACCCTACAACCTAAACCCTAAACCCTAAACCCTAATGAAACCCTAAAACCCTAAACCCTAAACGCTAAACCCTAAACCCTAAACCCTAAACCCTAAACCCTAAACCCTAATTAAACCCTAAACCCTAAACCCTAAACCCTAAACCCTAATTAATTAAGCCCTAGACCCTAATTAAACTCTAAGCCCTAATTAACCTCCGAAAGCAATTCTCAGGCAGGTGGTGCTCAGATCCTGAAGGACATGTTCCTGAGGGTTCGCACTTCCTTAGGGAAGCAGACTGCTTGGGAACCTGAGGCCACCCTGTTGCACTAAGTTCTAGTTTTGCTGAGGTTTTGATAACCCTAATTAATTAAAACCCAAACCTTGCTCAGCTTAGGCTTTTCGAGCTGAGTGGGATGTGCTCCTCAGCACGGCCATCCTCAGTGTGAAATCAGAAGTCTTCTATTGGAGATTCCTGAGAGTGCCGCAGCAGAACTGAGGCATTTCTGAGTCAGTCCAGTAATTAACTAAGCAAAACCCCTGAACTCAGGCACTCGATGGATGCACTGAGTCCAAGCCCGAGCACGAGAAGGTGCTGAGCAACCTGTTGAGGCCTGAGGTTACTCAGCTCTACTTCTCAGCAGCAGCCTGGACTGTTAGGGTTTGGGGTTTAGGGTTTGTTTAGGGTTTAATTAGGGTTTAGGGTTTCATTAATTAGGGTTTAGGGTTTAGGGTTTAGGGTTGAGGGTTTAGGGTTTAGGGTTTAGGGTTTAATTAGGGTTTAGGGTCTTGGGTTTTTGGCATCTAAGGCACCCATTCAGACCAGGATGTCTGCCTTAGCATCCTGGTCCTCAGCACGACACCTCTATCACCAGACTGAGAGCCGCCTGAGGTCCCTTCAGGAGAAAGTTGCTAAGACAGGCACTTAGTCAGTCGTTTTGGGGTTTAATAAGGGTTGAGGGTTTAGGTTTAGGGGGTTCTTAGCTTTAGGCCAAAAGTAATAATCACCTTGAACTAAGGCTCAGTGCCTCGAGGTGAGCTTCGCAGGCCTCAGCAGGATGCCTGAGGCTCCGGGCCAGCTGCCTGAGTGGAACACTGAGGCAGAAGCCACTAAGCTTCAAGATTTGGGACCCTAAACCCTAAAGAAACCCTAAACCCTAATTAAGCCCTAATTAATTAAACCCCAAACCCTAAACCCTAAACCCTAAACCCTCAACCCTAAACCCTAAACCCTAAACCCTAATTAAACCCTAGACCCTAAAGCCTAAACCCTAAACCCTAATTAAACCCTAAACCCTAAACCCTAAACCCTAAACCCTGTCGTCGTCGTAGTAGTAATTGCTTACACCCTAAACCCTAATGAAACCTAAACCCTAAACCCTAATTAAACCCTAATTAATTAAACCCTAGACCGTGCCCTAAGCCCGTCTGAGGTGAAGAAGTGGCAGACTGAGCTCCGCCAATCAGGCCGAGCTCAGGCCTAAAGGGCCTCAGACAGACAGCAGCAGACAGTTTGAGTGTGTGTGTGTGTGTGTGTGTGTGCAAAAGTCAGCTCTCTTCTGTTCTCAGAGATGAATAATTACCCTAAGACCCTAATTCAGCAATGAATGGCAAAATCAAGAGGCCCGCCTTTAAAGGCAAACAGCCGGGATTCCGAAATCGGGGCTCCGGGCCGGGGCCTTGACATTAAAGAGGGTCCCGAATCAGTCCCATTATTCCGGGTCCAAGGGGGGCCCTGGACCACCCCCTTGCCGGATTGAGGGGGACCAATTTTTCAAAAGGTTTCCTTAAAGGAAAATATTGGTTTCGGGCCGGTCGGAATTCCGGAAATCGGCCTTTGAAATCCTGAGGCCCGGCTTTAAAATCAAAAGGCCCGCCTTTAAAGGCAAACAGCCGGGATTCCGAAATCGGGGCTCCGGGCCGGGGCCTTGACATTAAAGAGGGTCCCGAATCAGTCCCATTATTCCGGGTCCAAGGGGGGCCCTGGACCACCCCCTTGCCGGATTGAGGGGGACCAATTTTTCAAAAGGTTTCCTTAAAGGAAAATATTGGTTTCGGGCCGGTCGGAATTCCGGAAATCGGCCTTTGAAATCCTGAGGCCCGGCTTTAAAATCAAAAGGCCCGCCTTTAAAGGCAAACAGCCGGGATTCCGAAATCGGGGCTCCGGGCCGGGGCCTTGACATTAAAGAGGGTCCCGAATCAGTCCCATTATTCCGGGTCCAAGGGGGGCCCTGGACCACCCCCTTGCCGGATTGAGGGGGACCAATTTTTCAAAAGGTTTCCTTAAAGGAAAATATTGGTTTCGGGCCGGTCGGAATTCCGGAAATCGGCCTTTGAAATCCTGAGGCCCGGCTTTAAAATCAAGAGGCCCGCCTTTAAAGGCAAACAGCCGGGATTCCGAAATCGGGGCTCCGGGCCGGGGCCTTGACATTAAAGAGGGCCCCGAATCAGTCCCATTATTCCGGGTCCAAGGGGGGCCCTGGACCACCCCCTTGCCGGATTGAGGGGGACCAATTTTTCAAAAGGTTTCCTTAAAGGAAAATATTGGTTTCGGGCCGGTCGGAATTCCGGAAATCGGCCTTTGAAATCCTGAGGCCCGGCTTTAAAATCAAGAGGCCCGCCTTTAAAGGCAAACAGCCGGGATTCCGAAATCGGGGCTCCGGGCCGGGGCCTTGACATTAAAGAGGGTCCCGAATCAGTCCCATTATTCCGGGTCCAAGGGGGGCCCTGGACCACCCCCTTGCCGGATTGAGGGGGACCAATTTTTCAAAAGGTTTCCTTAAAGGAAAATATTGGTTTCGGGCCGGTCGGAATTCCGGAAATCGGCCTTTGAAATCCTAAGGCCCGGCTTTAAAATCAAAAAGGCCCGCCTTTAAAGGCAAACAGCCCGGATTCCGAAATCGGGGCTCCGGGCCGGGGCCTTGACATTAAAGAGGGTCCCGAATCAGTCCCATTATTCCGGGTCCAAGGGGGGCCCTGGACCACCCCCTTGCCGGATTGAGGGGGACCAATTTTTCAAAAGGTTTCCTTAAAGGAAAATATTGGTTTCGGGCCGGTCGGAATTCCGGAAATCGGCCTTTGAAATCCTAAGGCCCGGCTTTAAATCAAAAGGCCCGCCTTTAAAGGCAAACAGCACGGGTTCCGAAATCGGGCCTCCCGGCCGGGGCTTTGACATTAAAGAGGGCCCCGAATCAGTCCCATTATTCCGGGTCCAAGATCCATCGCCAACATAAAAAACCTTAAGGAAACCCTAACTAATTATTTAAGGCCTTCATCCTTCCTGAGCACAGGCCTTCCAAGTCAGAGCCAAAGGGGGCGGGCCAGCCTCAGAAACACCCAGCAAGACTCCTGAGAAGCCACAGCAGGGCAGCCCAGAGCAGAGCAGCCCGAGCCAGGCTTCTCAGCAGATCGTGAGCACTCCATCTCAGTCAACTGTGCGAAAAGGTCTGCAGTATGGCCTGACGAAGTTCTTCGGAACACCTGAGCAAAAGGCAGCTTCTCAGCCGGTCTCAGACCTGCAGTTGACACCTTTCCACAGGAGCCACAAGAGCAGAGCTCAGCTCGAGTCCGAAGCATCTAAGGCGGCCTTTGAAGCTCTTGTGCCCCTGAGGCCGGGAAGAGGAAGCCTCAGAAAGGTCGCATCGAGATGACAGCCAATCGAAAGAAGCTCATTGCTCAGGACTTGGCTGAGTCCAAGTCTCAGTTTTCCAACCTGAGCGAGTTCTGGACTGCCATGATCGCGAAGCATGGCTTGTCGAAGAAACAGCTCAGCAGGATCGTCAGGCAAAGTGATGCCTATGCAGCAATGAGCCAGAAACCTCTTCTGCAAGGAAGCTCTAAGAACAAGAGGCGAGTCAGGGTTTCAGGTGCTGGCCGGAAGGCGCCTTACCCTGAGGTCCTTGCGACCCTTTCTCAGTGGCTGGCTGTTGAGCGAGCCTGTGGCCACACCATCACCCACCAGGACTTCTTCCAGGAGTTCTTATTTCAGCTCAGGCTCTCCGCCACGAAGTCTCATCTTCGGGCAGAAGATCCGGGCCTCAGCAACCTCAAGAAGGCTGAGTTCCAGCAGGATGCTGAGGACAAAGAGACCAGGGCTCAGAAGCTGAGCAAGAGCAAGGCCTACCGAAGGAGCTTCACTCAGAAGCTCCTCCGATGGACCAAGGCTAAGTTCACCACCTCAGAGGTCGTGAGCAACATTAGCAGCCTTGAGTCCCAGGTCAGGTGCAAGCTCACCTGGCAAGAGTTTGACTGGTGCCTCTGGCTGGCCAGCCTCAGCTCTCTTGCTGAGCTCTCTTCTGAGAAGAGAGTGGCAGACCCTGAGGACTTCCTGAAGCACAGGACTGACTTAGCCATCGGCTTCTCTGATCAGGTGCCTCTGTGGGCTAAGGCAACAGGCCGAAAGGCCGTGTTTGCTCAGGAGGAGCTCCACTCAGCTGAGACCACCAAGGACTTTTCTGAGGTCAGGCAAGCCATTGAGGATGTCATGAAGACTGACTCAGATGCAACCTTTGAAGTGGTTCCCATCAGCGACACAGGTGACAGCACTCCCCGAGTACAGAAAGCCCTCAGCTTCGGCTCAGAAGGGTCAGGCACCGTCCGAAAGGCCCTGAGCTTCAGCAGCCTTAGCCCAGAGAAACCTCAGCTGGCCGAGGACCAAGCAGAGGAGCAGCAGCAGCCGAGGCTCAGGCACAGTCAGAAAGGCCCTGAGCTTCAGCAAGCAAAGAAGAAACAGAAGGCACTGCCTAAGGCCGGAGCTAAGACCACCTTAGGCTTCTCAGCCGACGAAAGATTCAGAATCACCTACGAGGCCCGTCAGGTGCTTCTTCAAGTCGTGGCTGAGCCCAGCAAGCCAGTCATCGGCTTAGTGGGAAAGGGCTTGCTGGTCGTGCCGGGGCAATGGGCCCGCCTGAGCAACATCTCTCAGGATGGCAAGTGGATCCAGACTGAGAGGTTCAGGGTCGGGGCTAAGGAGAAGGTTCACTCAGCTGGTGCTTCAGTCGGCAAGATCTTGCTCAGCTATCGCAAGCTCAGGCAGGCTCACCCTGAGCTTGTCGCTAAGCTGGACATCATGAGCCAGCCAGCTGCGAACGTCGACTCAGTGATCCTGAGCTGGGTCATTGAGGGCCAGGCCACTGAGTACCCTTGCTCAGTCTGGCAGAGGGATTGCTTCAGCTCGGTCTTCTCAGACACGGCTGCTGAGTCGATGGCCTTAGCCCAGCAGATCAGCTGCTTAGTTGCTGCTAAGTGCACCTCTAAGCTCCAGATCACGGACTCAGACTTCGCCAGAGAGTTTAAGGCTGCCGTGAGGCACAAGCTGTCCGCCCTCAGGACAGACTTCCAGGAGAAGCAGAAAGACTCAGGCGAGTCTGAGGTCTGGCGAGCAGGTGCCTTTGAGATCGTCACCTCAGTGGTCTGGGCTGAGGAGCAGCTGAGGCAGAAGAACGAAGAGCACTCCTGGGTTGTCAGGGCAGCCGTGAGGAATGGCCTTCTGGCCTACCGGCCGAACCCTGAGAGTGGGAAGCTCGAGCCCGTCACTGAGCAGCCTTGGGCTAAGGAGCTCGAGCTGAGGATGGGCAGTCGTCGCTTCCCAGCTGCCTGGCTCTCAGAGAGGCTGAAGTGGCTGGACGACTCAGGCAAACCCATCCAGGCAGACTGGTCTCTCAGCGACTCAGCTAAGCAGATTTCCGACCTCATCAGGTGGGAGTATTTCAACCCTGAGGAGGACCTTGAGCAGGAGGCTGAAGATGGAGGCTTTGACCTAGATGCAGACCTTGCAGAGGATCTGGACCTGAGTCTGCAGAACAGCCTTTCCCTCAGGCTGCACCCAAAGCTCAGACGTGCAGCAGCTCGCAGAGCCCTTGAGGAGGGCTATGCTGAGAGAGTCAAGGACATCAGGAAAAAGGCAGAGCTGAGGAGGGAGAGGCTGAAGCACAGGAAAGCCTTCAGGGGCAAGCTTCTGCAAAGCTTGAGACAAAAGCTGCTGCTGAGCAGTCGGGCAGAAGCACTCAGTGAGGTTGTGCCTGTGAGAACAGAGACCAAAGGCCAGAAACTGAGTGCAACCACCAAGCCCTCAGCGAAGAACAAGCCCTCAGCAAAGAGCAAGGCCAGCAAGTTCCTCAAGTCTTCGGCTAAGAAGAAAGCAGGTAAAAAGCATGAGCACAAGGCCACAGTCGACAAGGTCATTGCTAAGGTCACAGCTAAGAAGAAGAAGGAGAAGAAGGCTCAGGCCAAAGCTGAGACCAAGGCCAAAGCTGAGACCACAGAGACTGAGTCCGCAGCCCTGGCTCCTTTCCTTGAGAAAGAAGTCATTTGTGTCTCTGAGGCTGCCGGCCACATGCTCTTCGGCATTAAGGGCCTTGCCTCAGACTTCCAGTCAGGTCGCTACACTGTCATGACCGTGAGTGGCACCTTCGAGATCAGGTCTGAGCATCTGACCCTTTGGGAGCCCAAGACTGCTGAGTTCGTCTGGGCTCAGCTGAAATACCTCAGCAGGGCAGACACTCAAACAATCCTCCGGGCCATCTCCTGCTGGCCTGAGCCAAAGCTGAGGCACGACGACTATGCCGACCACGGCTTAGTGCCCTTCCCTCACACTGAGGAGCCATTCTTAGTGGAGGATCAGTGGATCTGGCAGGGCTGGGCCATGATGAGCTGGTCCCTGCGAAAAGCCAAGGCAGGCTCCTTTGAGGAGTTCTCGGTGGAGTGCTTGGACCCTGGCCTTCCTCACTTGCTCTTCGAGTTTCCTGAGCACTTGCTTGAGCCACGTGAGAATGCCGTTAAGCAAGCCTTCGGCAATGCCCTCAGGCTTCTGGTTCCAGTGGTTAGGGCTTTGCACTGGACCTTGCTGGTGGCTCAGAGAGAGTCCCTGGACCAGACCGAGGGCTTTCAGTGGCGACTCTACGACAGCCTTCAGCAGCCAATTCAGGCCTGCACCTTGGCTCAGGTCAGGATTGGGAGCTTGCTCGATCCTCAGTTCAGCCTCCCCAAGAAGACGAACTCAGCAGTGCAGCCTCAGGGGTCACTGCTCTGCGGGTTCTATGTCTTAGCCTGGATGGAGCAGGAAGTGAGGCAGGCCCGAGGAGAATGGCTGAGGGTTTGGCCTGGGCTTCTGGCTAAGACTTGGAAGGAGAGGCTTCTCAAGATGAAGCCACATCTTGAGAAGGAGCAGAAGCTGAGGATCGCTGAGATCGACAAGGCCTACAAGAAGACTGAGGCAGAGAGAAAGGAAGCAGAGAAGAGGGTAGCCAAAGCTCAGCACGCCTTAGACACAGCCAAGACTTCGACCAGCAAGGCTGCTGTGGCTGCTAAGGAATCCCTCGACAAGAACGTCTTCAGGTTCACCTGGAAGCATCTCAGCAAAGAAGCCACAGCCAAGATTCTGGCCTTAGAGCACTCGCCAGGGATCTGCCAGAATTGCCGATGGCAGACAGGCTGTCCTCAGTGCCAGGCTGAGAAAGCCCTGAGGTACCACCTCACCACTGAGGCCGCTGCTGAGGGAAAGCTGCCCTTTCAGCCAGGACTGCAACTCTGCCATCAGCCTTTTGCACTTGTGAGCCCTTGCTTGAGACGATTGCCCTGCTGCAGGACCCAAGGAATTCCCTCAGTATCTCAAAGAGATGCTGAAGGCCAACAAGCCTCAGCCAATTCCAGCTGAGAAGGGTAGTGACAAGCCTGAGCCAATTCAGGCTGAGAAGGGTAGTGAGGCTTCCGGTCCCAAAGAAACCTGAGCAAATTCAACCGAGGAATTCGCTCAGTATCTCAAAGAGATACTCAAGGCCAAGAAGCCTCAGCCGATTGAGGCTCAGAAGGGTAGTGAAGCTTGCCGCGCCAAAGAAACCTGAGCAAATCCAGGCTCAGGAACATCACCCCTCTGGGGCCGGCCACGACTGCTGCCTCAGGCAACTCAGGACATCCTGAAGTCCGACAGTTCGGTTTAGGGATAATTAACTCAGTCATCAACTTGCAGCCTGAGGCAGCATGGGCCCTCTTTTTGAAAAGCTTGAGAGACCCAGCTTGAGAAGAAAACTGAGCATTTACAGGATTTGGTTTTCAGGATTGAACGTTTTAACTTAGTTTAAAGGCAAGCCCCAAATCCTAAAAAAAAATTCCGGATTTCGGGGGCGGTTTGTCTTTATAGAGGGACTCCCAAACAGTCAGCATGTCCTGAATAATTCGGCCAGTTTGTCTTTAAACAGGGGGCCAATACTAAACAGGGTGCAACATTATAGGGTATAAAAGCCTGTCTTGGTATCTAGGTCTTCGATTTCGAAAGGGCTACCATCTAAGATTTAAGAGCCTCCGGCTCAAGCCGCCGACCCCGCAGGAGAACAAGTTTAAGGTTTGGGGTTTGGTGATTTTGTTTGCGGTTCCTGTTGAGGGGGGGGGGGGGGGGGGGGGGGGGGGGGGGGGGGGGGGGGGGGGGGGGGGGGGGGGGGGGGGGGGGAGGGTTTTTTTCCAAAAGAGCCCCTATGCCCTGTGCGAAAACGCCTATGGTCCATGAGTTTACGCGGTGTGGGTGGCCTGTTCCTCCACGGAAAAGCTGGCGGGGTACCCCCCCCTACCCCCCCCCCCCTCTCCCGGGTTTTGGGGGAGGGAGCTTTTCACCTCCTTTTCCCATCCAACACGCCGCCAGGGTCGGCGGACTACTTCAACATACCCCAAATCCATACCGCTGAACCTCCTAAAAGGAGAATATAAGGAAGGATTCTACCATACCCCTTACTTTCTGTTACCTGCATGGGCTATTATGCCCAATGAGCCCTTCAAAAGGCCCTTTATCGGCTTGGTTTAGGGGGATTCTAAGGCCGAATAGTCCATGCTGGTAAGAGGTATGCCCTAAGCCCTAAACCCTAAACCCTAAACCCTAAACCCTAAACCCTAAACCCTAAACCCTAAACCCTAAACCCTAAACCCTAAACCCTAAACCCTAGCATGCCCTTAAGGGGTATGTTGAATATTTTCTTAGATACCAACCACTGTCGAAACAAGAATGTTCACGAAGAGCGTGTGCACCTGGCAGCCTTCGACCCTTGCTACCTTTCAATGCGGATTAGGGTTTAGGGTTTAGGGTTTAGGGTTTAGGGTTTAGGGTTTAGGGTTTAGGGTTTAGGGTTTAGGGTTTAGGGTTTAGGGTTTAGGGCTTTGAATGCTTGAGTGTCACAATGCTTCATTAGGCCCTTCCCCTAGAAAAACAAAACCTACTTTTGAAAACTCACTTGCTCCAAAACCCGGTCCGGCAGTGGCCCTTTGAAAAATCACTACAGAATTAGGGCGGGGGGGGGGAGGGGCGACGCCTCAAACCTAGCTCGATGCCCGCTACAAGGACGGGCTGTTTGGATATGAGCCCCCCCAGAAACCTAAACACTTTTGGGGTTCTTCGGGTGGCTTTGATACTACGGCACAGGGGGGCCGGGCGGGCCCCCCTACCCCTCCCCCCCACCCTGCCCCCTTCCCCCCACCCCCAGAATTTGGGGAAGGCTTCCTGGTCCTGGCTAAAATTCACTTGTTGCATCCGTTTCTTCATGCGCGGTTGTCGTGGACGGCAGCCTCACTCAAAAACTTTTTCGCTTTGAACTACTCCGGAGACTCCAAAACCCCTTAACTAAGGACTACACCTTAAATCATATTAGGTTCCTAGTATAATTTATGGTAGATTCCTTAGTTAAGGGGTTTTGGAGTCTCTGGGTACTTCGGAGGAAGTTGGCTTGCCATGCTGAATACTATCTTCTCTACCACCGCACTCCTTCCCTTCCTCATGCTCGTTCTCTTGGGGGCTGTGCTTTCCTTTGTGGTGCTTTACTGTAACTTTAGATCCTTAGATTTTTTGGGTTTGTTGGGTTTCCTAATAAGGCAGCTAAAAGTTTAATTTTTTACTACCCTCCTAAGTGCAGCCAAGAGCTGTGCTTTCTTGCTGCACAAGCATGCGTGGGTGGCAGACTTGCGATAAGAGGTGGGGGTCGTCGAGCAACACCAGATCATGGTGGCCGTGGCATGGGAGCTCGCTGAGGAGAAATGACAAAGCGATTTAAAGACCGAGCTGACGAGAACATGCTGAAGTGTGACCTAGCGTGCATTCTAGCGCGCACGACGTCATCAGTCAGGCATTGGATCCTTGCTTCTGTCGTCCAGGGCTTTTAGGCCAGTACGTCGAGAAGACAATTTTGGATTAGACCTGTGTTGTGGTTTCTTTCGTCAATAGGCTTTCGTTGTGACTCATTCAAAAGTGCAAGGCATAGAATTCGCTAGAGTAGGGCTTCCGGGCTTAGAGCCCCAACCCTGCCGAACCCCTATCAGGGTTCATTGTGTTGCTTAACCCTAAACCCTAAATACTAAATACCCTAAACCACCAAGGGCGGCAGATGCGGCCATGGTCGGCTGTCTTCCAGAACATTGCTCCTTCAATGCCTGGAGCAGTGGGGACCCCCAGCTGGCTGGGGTTTGTGGGGGGGTAGGGGGTTTCTAGGGTGTTTTAGCGTTTACAGGGTTATACATATACATATACGTATGTATGTGTATATATATATATAGATATGGTATATGATATATGTATATATGTATATGTATATATATATATAGAGGCCTCTTGCGGTGATTCTTCAGAGGGGGGAGCGCCCGATTTGATCGGGGGAAGAAGAAATCTCTACGTGTGTAAGGTGCATAAACCCCTTTTCCGCGCGCAGAGTCCCCTTGCACGCCCCTTAACTCCAAAACGGGCCGGTTTTGTATTCCTAGGGTACTCTCGAGTCCTAAACCCGAAACCCTGTTCTGTTCCTAGGTTACTCTGGGTCTAGAGGAAGTAGGAAACTTTACCCAAAGACCTACATGGGCCACATAACAGTTCCAGGTACTGGCCCAGATTCTAGATTCAAGTCGACCCGAGCCGACACCGAAGCCTTCGAGTTGCACAACCGATGCCATGCCCAGGGTTTAGGGTTTAGGGTTTAGGGTTTAGGATTTAGGGTTTAGGGTTTAGGGTTTAGGGTTTAGGGTTTAGGGTTTAGGGTTTAGGGCTTAGGGTTTAGGGTTTAGGGTTAACCTAAGCCCCTTGCCACAGTGTGGGGCGAGCCTTCCTGCACCCAGCTTTGTGATCGCCACCGGGCCCGGAACCTCAGAGGTGAGGGTTTAGGGTTTAGGGTGTAGGGTTTAGGGTTTAGGGTTTAGGGTTTAGGGTTTAGGGTTTAGGGTTTAGGGTTTAGGGTTTAGGGTTTAGGGTTTAGCGTATATAATGGGTAGAGAAGGGTTCCGCATTTAAGGAGGACCCGCCACGTGGCTAGCTGGGCACGCCTTTTGGGATATTTTACATACTCCCATGTTGGGTTTAGGAGGATCATGATTAGGAATCTGTTTCAGAGGGTTCTCAAGGACCATGTAGCTCCCCTAAGAGTGATTCTGAACTAAACCCTAAACCCTAAGCCCTCAGCCCTAAGCCCTAAGCCCTACGCCCTAAACCCTAAACCCTAAACCCTAAACCCTAAACCCTAACCCCTCGGGAGCATTCCGTAAGGGGCATTGGGGCACTTTGGGCTTCTGGGGCTCACGGTCTCAGAGAATCCATCCGCCGGAGCTCATCCCAGGCTTAAGGTTCAGGGTTTAGGGTTTAGAGTTTAGGGTTTATGGTTTAGGGTTTAGAGGGTTGAGGGTTTTGGGTGTTGGCGCACCCAGAGCCCGTCACCAAGCCCTGCATCCCAAGACCCAAAAACACTCAAGCGTTGCCCTAAACCCTAAACCCTGAACCCTTTTGCTTTCTTGTTTGGTTCAAGGTTCAAAGTTCCATTTAAAGTAACCAACCCAAAAAGGGTGCCCTCATCAGAAGATGGTTGCTGGGCTACCAAGTTTTCTTGACGCTCTGACAGAGATTTCAAGACTCTACCGCTCTCATGTAGTTCCTTTTTGCGGGTGTGGTAGTGGTTCAGGGTCTTAGCCCAAAACCCCTCTAAACTCTATACCCTAAACCCTGAACCCTAAACCCAGCTCCCCACATCGGAACAGGATTGAGGCTTAGGGTTTAAGATTGGAGCAGAGGGCTTCAACTTCTTTCGGGGCTTCAGCTGCTCTAGCTGTTCTTCAGTGGGGCCTGATATGATGACCAAACTTGCATATTATTTCAACAATCCTAAACCCTATAATGACCTCAAGCCCTGAGCCCTAAGCCCTAGACCATAAACCCTAAACCCTAAACCCTATACCCCCAAACAAACAACCCTAAACCCTACACCCCCAGACCCTACGAAATCCTAAATGCCCAGACCATCCGGCAAGTCAACAGCTGCGGTGGCCGGCGCCCAAGCGTTTTGGGCGCGGCCCCAGACTTTAGGGTTTAGGGTTTAGGGTTTAGGATTTAGGATTAGGGTTTAGAGTTCATCAGGATTAGGGTTTAGGGTTTAGAATTTAGTGTTTAGGGTTTAGGGTTTAGGGTTTAGGATTTAGAGTTCATCAGTGCCGACTGTGCTTCGGGGCGTTTGCACTTCTGTGTGTTTTTGAGCCCCTTATGTAAGCCCGAAACCTTGAGAACCCCACATGGGTTGAAGGTTTTGGCTTCTGGGGATATGCGGTTTATAGGGTTTTGGGGTTTCGGCTTTTCTCTTACGGTAGTTTCATGGGCCCTTCATGTGGTCCCTAACCTCCCATTACAGGGTTCTGATGTAAGGGCCCTTAATGTGTCTAGGGTACATAAGGGGGATATAACGGGTACCCTTTTAAGGGCCCATGCTAAAGGACCATGTAACTGCCCTAAGACCCCCTAAACCCTAAATCCTAAACCCTAAGCCCTACTGCCTAAAACCTAAACCCTAAACCCTAAATCCTAAACCCTAAATCCTAAACCCTAAACAGGTTCTTGATATCCACCTGAGAAGCTTTTTCACTGGTCGCAGGTGACCCTTGCGAGGGAGCCACCGTCGAGACGAAGCACTGCGCAGCTCGTCTTTAATGTATTTTGGGGTGTAGGGTTTAGGGTTTAGGGTTTAGGGTTTAGGGTTTAGGGCTCGGCTAGGTTTTGGGGCCTGGAGGCGGTTAAACATCGACTTCAGCCCCGGCTGCAGCCCTCAAAGTGTGAACCGAATGAAAGGGGAAACTGCATGTCGGGTTGGGTTTAGGGTTTAGGGTTTAGGGTTTAAAGTTTAGGGTTTAGGGTTTAGGGTTTAGGGTTTAGGGGTTTAGGGTTTTAGGGTTTAGGGGTTTAGGCGTTAGGGTTTAGGGGTTACAGTTTAGGAGCCCACCTTCCACAGAGTGCCGCTGCTTCCCCATCAGCACGATCTCCCTGTGAAGCCCTCAACCCCATAACCTTAAACCAGAAACCCTGAGCCCTAAACCCTAAACCCTAAAACCTAAACCCTATAATTATAAACCCCAGGGCTTGAAGCGATCACAGCCTGAGAGAGCGCTACCGCGCGCGCACGCGCGTGATACACCCATGGAGCTCGAAGGTCAAGCGTGACTGCCAAGATCCTCAGGACGCGGGTTTAGGGTTAATGGGATTAGGGTTTAGGGTCAAAGCGTTTAGGGTTTAGGGTCTAGGGTTACAGGGTTAAGGGTTCAGGGTTTAGGGTTAAAGGGTTTAGGGTTACAGGGTTCAGGGTTTAGGGTTTAGGGTTGTGGGAAGCTCGGGCATAGTGGGACAGATGCACTGCAGCGCAGTTGATCGGCCTAAGATCAGCATCATCGGAGTTCCAGAAGCTAAGTCCTGAGCCCTTTGCCCGAAACCCTAAACTCCAATGCCATTCTGTTTCATCCTTGCACTGCATCATCAGCCTTGTGATTTCTTGTGGGTTCTTCGGCTTCTGTGCTCCAAACAAGAAGGCCTGCAGCAAGAAGGCTTACTTTACTAGGACCCAGAGAAGGCCTTTATACAGATTTTAGGGCGTAGACTCCCTTCTCAGCCCCTTTAAACCAAAAAGGGGCCCTTTGTATTTCTAGGTCCTAGGGTTACTCTCGGATCCTAAACCCTAAACCCTCAACCCTGCTACTTCTAGGTTTCTGTTGGGTCTGGCTTAAGAGAAGCCACACGTCCTGCAAAGGGTACCCTACACCCTCACCCGGCAACCTCAAGTATATGCGAAGATTGCGCAATGCGGGGGACCCCCTTGTTGTCTAAGCAGTCTGTAGCTTCTCGTAAACATTGAATCCTAAACCCTAAACTTTAAACCCCACATTGCGTCATGCAGCACGCAGGACTGCAGGTTCTCAGATTGGCACAACTGGCAGTCTATGCCGCTCTGGCCGAAATCACATTGACAGGTTTATGGTCTGCCTAGGACTTTATTGAATTACCTACAGTCTAGCAGTAACCACCCTCAGTTAGTAGGTATAACCCGTAAAACTGTAGGTAAAGTGGGTCGGGTTTGTTGCCTTAAGGGTCTTGGTCTTGGGTTTCTGGCTTTGGGGATTGTGGTTTCTGAGTTAGGGCTTTCGGGCATAGTGTTTTAGGGCTTCAGGGGGTTAGGGCATCGGGTGATCAGGCGTAGGGAATATCGCAGCACGTGTGGCTTTGGACCCTTGCAGAGTTTCACTTGTTCATTGGGGGGGAGGGGGGGGGGTTGTGGACCTAGGTCTACGTTTCTATGCGATCTCTGCGGATTCCTATACACCCCCTTATACACCCCCTTATATGGCCTAAACCCATTCAGGGTTCAGGGTTTAGGGCCTTGGGCTTGGGGAACTCGACCGAGCACAGTGACATGGGCCCCTAGTTAATCCGAAGTTCCCGGGCAACCCAGAGACCTCTAGCATGGAGCTGAACGCGCGAAGTCTTCCTTCGTACTGCGCCGGCCGTCTTTCGATATCCTGAAGATCCTATTTCCCTTCAACGCCTTATTGCCAGGATGGGCTATCAGGCCCTATAGAATCCCCACAATCAGCCCTACAAAGGGCCTTTTTAAGAAGTTATAGGGTATAGTTGGGCTATTAGGCCCTAGACTCCCCATCAACCCTACAGAGGGCCTCGTTAAGAAGTTTCGGGGTTTTGAAAGGGGTTATCGGGTATAGAAGGGCCCGTCCTGGTACAGTACAGGCATTTGGGTACATTCAGGTCGAGGAAGCCCGGGTTCTGTATCACTTAAGCCCTTGAGTCGTAAATTCGCGGCTACAACTTTGGAAGTTCGCGAAACCCCAAACCCCAAACCCGAACCCTAAACCCTAAACCCTACACCCTTCTTTTGGCGAGAGTAGGGATGGGTGCTCTTTCCCTGCAGCAGACATCGTAGGGGCTTCTTGCAGTTCGGTCCGGGGGTCATATGCTAGGGTTTAGGGGTTTAGGATTTCGGTCTACAGGACTCCTGCAAGCCTTTTTGGGGTTTGAGGCTTATGGTAACCCTAAACCCTAAACACTAATCCCCAAGCCCTAAACCATAAACCCTAAACCCTAAACCCCAAACCCTAAACCCTAAACCCTAAACCCTAACCCTAAACCCTAAACCCTAAACCGCAATACGGATTGGTGCACCTCTGCCCCCTCCGCCCAGATGCATCAACGACCAGAAAGTCCGCTTCCGTGTCGTGGAACAACCTGCCGCGAACGGCCCCAAGCTCAGAAGTCCTCTGTTCAGGGACGAAGGGGTTTAGGGTTTAGGGTTTAGGGAAGGAAGGGTTTAGGGTTTAGGGTTTTGGGGTTTAGGGTTACATGGTTCAAGGGTATAGGGATTTCGGATTTTAGGGTTTAGAGGGGTTTTGGGTTTACGGCTCTAGGCGTTTAGGGGCTATTGGGGGGGAGCGGAAATCTTCACACTCTTGCTGGGAGTTAGTCCCCCAAGTGCGAAGCCTACTTGGAGGATCAGGGGACTTCGTACGTAGGCAAGAATAGAGGTTTGGGGTTTAGGGTTTAGGGTTTAGGGTTTAGGATTTAGGGTGTGGGGTTGCAAGTGCCCTAAAATGTCTCTTGACTAAGGTTCTCCTACCTTCGCGCCCTACTTCGTAGCTACTTACTAAGTCCCCCGATCCTCCAAGTAAGCCAGGAGCACCTCTTAGCCTCTGCATAATAGGACTTTGCGTGCTACCAGGACCTGCGGATTAACACCGCGAACCACAAACCCTACAAACCCTACCTGGGACTCTATTTACAGTTTAGCAGTAGCTACCCGTAATTAGTAGATATAACCCATAATTTTGTTGCAGGTCAAGAGGGTCCCAACACCCCTGCATGAGGGAACTTAGCGTCTTCCACTTGACCCTAAACCCTAAACCCTAAACCCTTTACACTGTAGGGCTCACCTCACAGCATCGGCCCTCGTCGAGGTGGAGAGGCGTGCAACGGGCCTACCCAGGAGACACAGTGGGCTCCTCAGCAGTTAGCAGTTTCAGGGGTTTAGGGTTTGGGGCTAAGGGTAGTTTGGGGTTTAGGGTTTAGGGTTTAGGGTTTATGGTTTGGGGCTAACGGTAGTTAAGGCTTTAGGCCTGGAGGGAATGAGGGAATCAGGCTCCTATGTATACCCTTTAAGGGAGTAAGTAGGGGTACCTCATTCCTTCCTCCCCTACTAAGAGCCAGGCAGAGGGGCGATGTGGGTGCTGTTTTGAGGCTGGGCTTGGGGCTTCAGGATCACGAGGGCTTACGAGTCGGCTGTCCGAGCTCTTTGGGGACCGAATGAACCCCAAAATTGCCGTCGTATTTCCTTACTGCTATAATTCCCATATAAGGTATATGAACCATAAACCCTCTTAGGCTTCATTTCGTCCCCAAGGCTCTGGGACTTTTTCCCTCAAGCCTCTGCTGAGTGGGGCATTGTCAACTTTCCCGGACCTGCATCCTCCCCCCAAAACTTTAAACTTTGCTGAGATCCTAAAACCTAAACACAAAACCCTAAACCCAGAAACAAACACCCCAACTCCCTACAAGCTTGAATCCCTTCGCTTTGCCTAACCTCGATCCTGAACACGGAGCGCCTTATCTCCGAGTAAGATCCATGCGCCCTAAACCCAAAGCCCTAAACCCCAAACCCTAAACCCTAAACCCTGATCCCAGCTCCGCAGGCCGTGCGACAGCATGATCACCGGCAACCACCTTCTGCAGGCTCCCATCTACAAGCAACCCCCTACTTGGAGGTTCATGGCGCGCTCAGAACCCCAATTTAGGGTTTCGGGTTTAGGATTTCGGGCTGCGGGTTGCTCATAAACCTCCAAGTAGTCACAAGTCGAGTCATAAGGGGCCCGACATTCGCCATGGGAAGGAAGTGTTGCGTGACAGTTAGGCAACCCAGGATGCAAGTGCCGGACAATGGTGTGTGAAAAGGGGCCCCTCCTTGTGGGTCTAGTGAGGGGCTCCCTCCTGTCAGTGGCTGGGGCAGCTAGAGCCCGATTCCTTTTTCTGGGATCTCTGTTTGTCCGCAGACAATGGTCTCAACACGTCTTAGCCAGGTCGAATGAACCCGTTAGCCCAAAACAGCCCTAAAGCTTATTAGGGCTTAGGGTTCATGATTTCGGGGTTTAGGGTTCAGGGAAGCCCTCAAAACCCATAAAACCCACTGGTGGGTCCAGCGTCACACATATACAAGGTACGTGACCACCGTTTCAAGCCGCGTGCGCTAAAGATCAGCTCAGCCCCAACAGCCGTGCTTTTGCTTCGGCACCCAAGACCTCGGAACCCTGAGCCTGATGTTCTACAAACCGGAACTCCTAAACCCTAAACCCTAAACCCTAAACCCCTAAACCCTAAACCCCTAAACCCCTAAACCCCTCAACCCCTAAACCCCTAAACCCTAAACCCTAAACCCTAAGCCCTACACTTCGACAGTAGCCACTGCTCGTGGCCGCCAGGATGGTGCAGCCGGCCCATGGACCCACTGGCCGCGCCCTCTTGGGTTGTAGGGTTTAGGGGTTTATGGGTTTAGGGTTTAGGGTTTAGGGTTTAGGGTTTTTGGTTTAGGGTTGTGGGTTTAGGGTTCAGGGCAAAGCCTTCCTCAGCAGATGACTCGCGAAGGGAAGGTCCAGACGTGGTCGAGATGCTGAAGGGTCAGCAGAGCTGCCAGAGGGCCTGGGAGAGGGCCGGCGAGATCATGACAGGGATGCGGAGCCACTCTGCAACGGCCGAAGGCCAGTGGAGGGTGGCTCGCGTGGCCCTGATGGAAATGGCTTCCCAGACGGTCGAACGGCCACTGGCTTGCCAGCTCGCCGGCTCATTGTGCTTCGTACAAGCGGCCGCATCGGCACCGCTACACGTTTGTGGAGCAGGCCTTGAAGAGATTCCACCTCCAGGCTTTGCGGCCGCTTCCTGAAAGAGCCGGTGAGTTTCTGGGTCAAGAAGGCTCAATGGAATGCAGCTCGGCAAAGCCGTCACGAATCCGCGGTTTCAGCCGAAGAAGAATAACGGGACACCCAGTTGGGGCGGTCAGTTCTGGTTGAAGGTTTAGGGCTTTCGGTTTGGTTGGGTTTGGGGTTTCGGGTTTTGGGTTTGGGTTCTGGGTTTTTGGTTTTGAGTTTTGGGTTTTGGGTTTTGGTGGCCTTGGGCTTCGGGTGTACGATTCAGGGTACAGGACTGCGTGTACGAAGGGTACAGGACTGCAGATTTTAGGGATCGATGAACTCTTCCCGGAGGTTTGGATGTAGGCTTGAGGGTGCTTTTGGGGGTTCAGGCGCAGGCTCGGAGCAGCTGCTGCGTTGCATCCGCAGACCCGGTTTTGGGGTGTAGGGTTTCAGGGTGACGCCTACACCCAACGCAAAGTCACCCGGCGTGCCCAGAAAAGCACCCCCTTTCTGTTTTTCAGGGGCGAGGCTCACTTCTAAACCTCACAGCTGCGCACCCCTGTTTGTTTATTGGGGCCCTATGTTGTCCCTGAAAGGGTATATATGGGGCCCTCATTCCCTCATTCCCTACTAAGAAGCAGGATAATAATCCCAAAGGGTCCATGATGGACCCTTGGGGAATGGAGGCTTCCGGAAGAAGCCCCTTCAAGGGGCATTCTGGGGTTAAAAGGCCCTGATAATTAGAAGCTTTAATAAGGTCACTTGGGAGGGCTTACTTCAACAACTGGGTATTGCCCCTCGCCCACCTCCAGACCCTAACGCGCAAACATCTTCACCACCCGAGACTCTAGACCCTAAACCCTAAAACCAAATTCAAACCCTAAACCTAAACCCCAAACCCCAAACCCTAAACCCTAAACCTTAAACTCCTCGCCAACCTCAAACCACCCAGGTCCGACTGCACCCGCCGCTGTGGGGGTGGAGTGAAGATGAGGTCACGCTCTGTTGAGGCGAGGTAGGGTTTAGGGTTCAGGGTTCCGTGTTCAGGGTTTAGGGTTCAGGGTTTAGGGTTTAGGGTATAGGGCAGGAGGGAAAATCCCGGAGGTTTACCCGCTGGTTCTTACTAGGGCACGAGTGTAGGGTTTAGGGTTTAGGGTTCGGGGTTTAGGGTCTAGGATTCGGGTTTAGGGCATGGGTGTGGGGTTTAGGGATCGGGGTGTAGGGTTTAGGGTTATATTATGCCCTTTAAAGGGATTATGTGGGGTGCCTCAGGCCCTCATTTTCTACTGAGAACGAGCAAGTTTAGGGTTGAGGGCACGAGAGTCGGGTTTGGGGTTTTTGGCGGTTGAGGATGCCGGGCTGGGGGTTTGCAGGGTTCAGGGTTACAGGGCTTTGGGGTTTAGGGGTTTGGGGTTTAGGGTTTAGGGTTTAGGGTTTAGGGTTTAGGGTTTAGGGTTCAAGGCTTAGGCCAGGGTTTAGGGGTCAATGAGGGTTAGGGGTTGGGATGTCCCACCTTATGCCAACCGTCCTGAACACGGATTCTCATACCCCCCCCCCTACGATTATTATCCTTATTTTAAGGATTGTTAGTATCAGGGGGAACATCCCAAGTTTTAGGGTCAATTTGGGAATTTGGGGGGGTTAAGGGCTAATTGGGGTTTAGGGTTTTTGCTTAGCACCGTGTCGTTCTTTGCGCAGGCTTTCCGTCTGGGGGGCTGTCATCTTGACCCGAAGGGGCCCTTTAGGGTTAGGTTTTAGGGTTTAGGGTGTAGGGTTTAGGGCTAGGGTTTAGGGTTTTGGGTTAGGGTAGTGACATGATCCCCTGACATGGGCCCTTAAATGGGGACCCCTTTATATATAACCCAAGGGCCCATACATCAGAAGCCTTTAAAGAAGGTAGGGGACCATGTAACCCGAAGACATGAGTCGACTTGCATAAGCTCTAAACCCTAAACCCTAAACCCTAAACCCTAAATCCTAACCCTAAACCCACAGCTTCTCCTCAACCCCACGCCGTTCACCCCTAGGACCCCCAGAGTAGGCCCTTGTTCCCTTTTTCTAGGGCTTAGGCTCCCTTATGAGGCCCTGCAAAAAGGGCACCCTTTTTATTCCTAGGTTACGCTTGGGTCTAGCCCTATACCCCATACCCTAAACTAGCCCTAAACCCTAAACCCTTAACCCCAAACCCTAAACCCTTTTAAATAAACATTCGCCGCGCAGCCCTAAGCCAAGCTGATCCATAGGTTGAAGCCAAGAACGGCGGCTACCCTTTCGCCGGTTCCCTTCAAGTGCTGCGTGCTCAGGGGTTGGCTCAGGGTTTAGGGTTTAGGGTTTAGGGTTTAGGGTTTAGGGTTTAGGGTTTGCTGTGCTAGTGCGTAGGTGCTCTGAAGGTTAGGTTTCGGAACAAGCTCGAAAGCTTCGTGAGGTGCGAAGAGCGAGGCGGCAAAGCCACCCAAACCTTTTTCCTTTTAGGGTTTAGGCCTAAACTCAAGGGAACAGTCCACTTCTAAAAACTTAATTATTCAGTTTCATGACGGTCGGGTCGGGGTTTCAGGTCACAGGTCAGGGTCAGGAATGGCCAGGCCAGGGCGGCCAGGGGGGGGGCAGGGGGGCAGGGGAGCCAGGGGCGGGCCAGGGGGGCCAGGGGGGCCAGGGCGAGGGGGGGCAGCAATCCACAAAAACACAAAAACACAAAAACACAACAAGACAACCACACAATTGAGTTTTTGAGCGCTACCGACCCCCATGCTGTGAGAGGCGGGCGAGCGACCTGGGTCGGCTTGCGCCATCGAGGTTGAAGGGCTTAAGCGCCGCCCCCCAACGTCGGGGGGGCGGCCGAGGCCCTGAGTTTAGGGTGTAGGGTTTAGGGTTAGGTTCCATGCACGTGGATGCATGTTTTGGCCGGTCCGTTGGAAGGATACATTCGGCATTGACAGACCTTAAGCCGCCCGGAACCCTAAACCCCGTGCCATACGCATGTAGGGATTTCAAGGGGATGACTATGGTGAAGCAATTGGGTCTTTTACTCAACTCCTCAACTTCTCTACGGACCTGAAAAGGGAAAATAGAGGCTCCAATACTTATGGGGGACAGGTCTCCAGAGCCACCAAACCTTTTCCCGTAAGCCCTGAAACCTGAACAAGCGTCAGCTTCCTCAGCCCTCCCTCTCATCTGGGCTTTGCAATCCCTAAACCCTGAACCCTAAACCCTAAACCCAAGCCCTAACCCTGCACTTTGCCCTAAAGCCTTTTGAAGTCACGAAACCCGACAATCCAGAAAGGGCGCGAGGTTCGCATGAAACAGGGCTTATATTGGTTTTTGGGTTCATTGTCTAGGGGTTCAGAGTTCTGGGTGGCGCATGCAGTGTTCCAGAAATATATGGGTTAGCGAGCGTGTGTGTGTCTATATATATATATATATGAATAAATACAAATAAATAAATAAATGAAATAAATAAATATGTATACCTCTATATATATATATATATATTATCCTTCTGGGGCTATAAGTAATATAACCCTTCTTCACATAGACACACGCAAAGTGGGTTCCGAAGCCTCCCTTCCTAACCCTGCAAGCCCTAAACCCTAAGCCCTAAACCATTTACTGGGTCGTGCTTTGGGGAGAATTTTAAATTTCCCCTTCTTTCCCTTTTAAGGGAACCATGCATAAAGAATTTTCAGAGTGAATTTAAAGCATCACCCAGTTTTAGCTACTGATTTAGAGCCATCCAGATACTCTTGAGGTCTTACAAGCACCTCCCTAGCTCTGGTTCCAAGCTTTAGGACCCCGAAATGATATGCACAACTCAAGACCCCAAACCCTAAAGCCCACCCCCCAAACCCCGAAATCTTCAACCCCAACTGAGCCACCCTAAACCCTACCCGAAACCCTGAGCGCTGAGCCCTACACCCGGATACCCCACACAGGCTGGAGCCCTGCAACCAGCACGTCTGCTCGGGCAATCTCACAGGAGAAGGCACCCTGCACGGCATAAAGGTTATCAAAGTGTGTAAATTGGGATGTTCCCCCTTGTACTAACAGTCCTCAATAGGGATTATAGTACCCCTATTCTAATCTCCATTAAGGATTGTCATCATAAGGGGAAACATCCAAGGTATCAGAGTGTATAAAGTGTGCAAACGGGGTATAACGGGGCTTATGACACTCTGGCTTCGGACTGAGGGTGTGGGTACAGCGATTCCTTGGATGTCTGGCCCATGCTTAACCCAACGAGCCCAACACCCGTTTCTTAATTAAGATACCATAGAATTACAGCAGGGATTATACCCCTTGACTTCCCCTGGACTAATATGGTTTGAAATATATTCCTTAGTCAAGGGGAATTGGGCTCTCGGGGAACGTGCTGCTATGTGCGGCGATTCTTCTGCTGTGCCTCGTCATGTGTAGAGCTTACCGGGTTCAGATTTAAGGTTTTTGTTGGGCCCAAAGGCCTTTAAAGCAAAAACACATGGTTTTTGTTGCGCCTAAGGGGGAAGTTCGGGCCATTCATGGATCAGCTCTTGACCCCGCAAGAACTTTCGTCGCCTTGGCAATGGGGGGATAAAGCCCCCAAAACAGACAAACCCCGAGCCCGAATTCTTATGCGGCCTGGTCTTCCCTAAATCCTAAACCCTGAACCCTAACCCTGAACTAACCCTAAACCTGTGTTTAGGGTCAGCTGCCGAAGGAGAGACCCCCAAATTAAAGTCCTTACGTCCTGACCTCTCATGTTCTAAGTGTAGTTTCACGGGCCCTTAGCATGGGCCCTTACCTTCCTTAAAGGGAAACCCTAAACCCTAAACCCTAAACCCTAAACCCTAAACCCTAAACCCAAAGAGGTATGAGCCCTTGGGTTCAATAGGGTATACACGGGGAAGAAAAAAGGGGCCCGTATATCGGGACCATGTAACTACCCTAAAGCCTACAGCCTAAACCCCAAACCCTAGCCCTAAACCCTAAACCCCTAAGACTCGACATGCAGGCAATGATTGCGTGCTGTCGGACTGGCACCAGTGGGGCGAATGCACGGACACTGTGCGGCATTTGTAAGGGTTGGAGGGGGGGGAAGACAATTTGATGAGTTCAGTGTGGGGTTTGGGACCCTAAACCCGAAGACCGAAACCCGAAACCCTAGACCCTAAACCTTAAAACTTTGTACGGTTTAGGGTCTAGAGAGGAGACGCAGCTCAACGGTCAACGCAAAGGATTTCTTCCATGCTTGTCTGCTTAGATCAGACTAAGTCAGCAAGCTGAGGGTGCTGTCGTGGTGCTTTTTCTTTTAAGGAGAGGTTGCTTCCGCGGCGAAGTTTCAGTTTCAGTGAGGTTTAGGGTTTAGGGTTTATCGATGGACCCCCTCGCCCTCCTGCGGGGTTTAGGGTGTGAGTTTAGGGTTTAGGGACCCTAAATGGTAAACCAGTTTGCAACAGCTAGTTTGGGGTTTAGGGTTTAGAAAGCAGGGTGGGTGGGGAGGGGAACGGGTTGTCTTTTGTTTGGTTTAGGGTTTGGGGTCTAGGGTTTAGGGTTGGAGGAGGAGGCGGAATCCCTGCGTGCAATTTGGCAAGCGCGCTGAGGCGTCCAACATGCAGTACCGCAACCGGCGCATACTTCAGGACTGATCCACCCTCAACCCTCAACCCTAAACCCTAACCCCCAAACCCCAAACCCTAAACCCTAAACCCTCAGTGCCATGCCCTAAACCCCTCTAAACGTGCTACCCTCTGCCTCCGGGTGTGAGAGGTCCTGAACCTACAGTTTGGACTCAGAGTTGGGAGCCTCAATACCAGTTTAGGGTGTTTAGGGTGTTTAGGGTGTTTAGGGTTTAGGGTTTAGGGTTTAGGAATTGGTTTAGTAGTTCACTGAAGGAAACCTCCCAAAGCATCCAAATTGACCTCAATACCTCTGGTTTAGAGATCACGCACGGCTTATAAGTCACGGTTCAGGGCAGGCTCTTGGGACGAGAAACCCTATACGGTTGATCAGGGCTGTTACCGAGACCCTTGGAAAGAAGTGGTGCGTCCCTAAACCCTAAACCCTAAACCCTGAGCCCTAAACCCTAAACCCTAAACCCTGTATTACGTAGTCTTACAGGGGCTCACGGTGTCCACTTTATTCAATTATTTCACGCACTCATTTCATTCACCCGGTCGTTTCGTTCATTACTTTCACGCGCCATTCTCTTTCGTTCACTCCTTATAAGTCAATTTACTGCGCTCACTCACTTCATACACTTAATTCATCAATTCAATATCAAAAAGAACTGTATTCGTTCAGCCTTTCATTCACACACTAAAGCATATTCACGCGTGATCTTGAACGACCTGTAGTAAACCCTATCTACCCTATAACCTCTTTACATCCTAAACCCTTCAAACCTGAGGATAAACCCTGCAAACATCTTACTCTAAGACACTAATGCACACTGATGCTCTAAACCCTAAAGGCTAAACTCATGCATCCCACACCCTAAACCCTGAGCTCAAAACCCGAAACCTCAAAAGTAAAAGCCCTAAACCCTACACCCTAAACCCATATGAAGCAGAGTTTCAATTACGGTTATTGGTGAGCGTATATACGGTTCCGTCTCAATATTGGTGAGTGTATATACCGGCTGTCCTTTTGTGGGTACAAGAAATACATACCCTACTTCAGAACCCTAAACCCTAAACCCTAACCCTAAACCCCAAACCCCAAACCCCAAACACTAAACCCTAAACCCTAGCCCTCAACCCTAAACCCTAAACCCCAAACCCTAAACCGTAAACCCAAATCACTGAAGCATCCTGGTGGCTCCACTAGGAGGCAAAGCCGGGCGGCACGCCATGTCGGGGCCTGAGCCAAGCAGGCTTAGGCTGTGGGATTTAGGGTTTAGGGTTTAGGGTTTAGGGTTTAGGGCTCTAAATCCTAAACCCAGAACCCTTCGCAGCTGCACCCGACATGAGCCATCCGAGTTCCACATCTATATCTGCCCTGGCTTTGGCGGTACAGGGAGGACTGCCCAACTTTCCACTACAAGCAAGTATAATGCGTGATGTCGAAATCCCCGTTGTTTTTTGTTTTTGTTTATTCTTACTTTTTTAGTTATGTAAGACATTCACATGTCTTCAAAGAATCAATTGCAGGGCTAGTGTCTGCCACGAGCTTATCTCAAGTCGGTTACGTCGAACGCGTGCAGCTACAGTACCTTGTTATTAGAACGAGGAAAGCCCAAGCCGTTAAACCCCTTTTGTCAGAGCAATTTACCATGGTTTGAGCTGCCATTCCTCGTTCATGCTTCGTGTGTGATGTTGTGCTTCTCTTCGTAGGTTTTAGGGTAATTAGCCGAAAGAACATGCAAGTAAAGACACCAAATGCCTACACACGTCCCACGTACATCCGCACCAAGCGCTTCTTACGCTTGTAACTTCGATGATGGTCGCTTGTTTTGGCTCAATTTGTTGCATGGTCAGAGCACGCAACTCCTTTGCTTCCTTCATCCGCTCCTGTATGACACAAGAAGGCATGTACGGAAACGACGTTCGTTGTGAACTTGACAATACAACACAAGACCAAGGATGGAAGGAACATCCCTTCAAGATGGAGGGTTTAGGGATTAGGGTTTAGGGTTTAGGGTTTAGGGACATCCCTCCAAGATGGTCTCGCACTCACCATCCCTAAGACCCCTCAAACACTTCAATCCTGAAATGCTTAAGCCGTTACCCGAAGCCAAGAGGGGAGCTGTAGCCTTAAACCCGAGATGCTGAACACGTTACCCTACAGTAAGCCCAGGGGACCTCTAGCCCCAAACCCTAAACCCTAAACCCTAAACCCTAAACCCTAAACCCTAAACCCTAAACCCTAAAGGCCCTAAAGCTCGCGCACTGGGCCTAAGGCGAGGATGGTCTCCGGACGGTCCGGCAGTGCCAGACGGCAAGGGCACCAAGCACTTCGAAATTTGGGGGTTTAGGGTTTAGGGCTAGGGTTTAGGGGTTTAGGGTTTAGGGCTAGGGTTTAGGGGTTTAGGGGTTTAGGGGTTTAGGGGTTTAGGGGTTTAGGGGTTTAGGGGTTTAGGGGTTTAGGGGTTTAGGGGTTTAGGGGTTTAGGGGTTTAGGTTTTTAGGTTTTTAGGGGTTTAGGGGTTTAGGGGTTCAGGGTTTAGGGCTAGGGTTTAGGTGTTTAGGGGTCTAGGGCTTAGGGTTTAGGGCTTAGGGGGCTCAGGACTCAGGGTTTAGGTGCCTCAGGGCTTTGCGCAAGCCCGACAAAGCTCGGAGTCCTGCAGCACAATACTCAGTACCCCCTGTCGAGTTTCCGAGAGGGTTTAGGGTTTAGGGTGCAGGCTAAACCCTAAACCCTAAACCCTAAACCCTAAACCCTAAACCCCCCCCTACCCCCCCCCCCTTCCCCACATTCTCATTTACTATCCTTTAACTATACCGGGGATATCTGATATTGGAGCGCAGCTCGCCAGAGAGCTCAGAAAACGATCAAGCTTCAGAAAGTTTGGAGCCTCACGGGGTCCAGTGTTCAAGGTGTAGGGTGTAGGATTTGAGAGGCCTTAGGGGTTTTGGGGTTTTAGGGTTTTGGGGGTTTTAGGGTCTTAGGGTTTTAGGGATTTAAGGTTTCAGGGTTTTAGGGTTTTAGGGTTTTCGGGTTTCAGGGTTTTAGGGTTTTAGGGGCTTTAGGGGCTTTAGGGTTTTAAGTTTTTTTGGGGTTTTTGTTGAGGGTTAGGGTCCAGCAAACCTGGCAGAAGAGTTCTATGTCCCTGCATGCCCTAAACCCTAAGCCCCAAGCCCCTAGCCCCTAAGCCCTAAGCCCTAAGCCCTAAACCCTAAACCCTAAACCCTAACTGAGACACCCAGGCTGTGAACTGCAGAGTATCGCCATGGACGCTGGGCCCTCGTGATGCTGTTGTGAGCCCCTAAACCCTAAACCCCAAACCCCAAACCCTAAACCCTAAGCCCTAAGGAATGTTTGCCTATCTCCCTCACAGGGATCACAAAGCCATATTCTAGGAGGAGTTTTCACAAGTTCAGAAGGCTGCACCTAGGAAACTCTCAACCCTAAACCCTAAACCCTAAATACTAAACCCTAAACCCTAAACCCTAAACCCTAAACCTTAAACCCTAAACCTAAACCCTAAACCCGTAAACCGGTATGGAGGCTCCCAACTCTGAGGCCAATCTGTAGGTTCAGGACTGCTTTAAGAGACCAGGGGCTCGGCTCTTGAAGCAGGGCTCGGATTCGGGCAGCTCGGGCTGGCTGGCGAGGGATTGCTGTCGAAACCCAAAGCCCTAGAAGCCCTAGGCCCGGAACCCTAAACCCTAAAAACCCGAAGCCCGGACTAGACCCAAGGGTAGGGTTGAGGGTTTAGGGTTTGGGGTTTGGGGTCTAGGGTTTAGGTTTCTAGGGCTTCGGGTTTAGGGTTCAGAAACCCTAAACCCTAAACCCTAAACCCTAAACCCTAAACCCTAAACCCTAAACCCTAAACCCTAAACCCTAAACCCTAAACCCTAAACCCTAAACCCTAAACCCTAAACCCTAAACCCTAAACCCTAAACCCTAAACCCTAAACCCTAAACCCTAAACCCTAAACCCTAAACCCTAAACCCTAAACCCTAAACCCTAAACCCTAAACCCTAAACCCTAAACCCTAAACCCTAAACCCTTAACCCCAGCACTCCAAGCCCAAAAGACCCTTGGACCCTGGCATCCTTAGGCCTTGGGACGGCTGCACTCGCACATGCGGCGGTGGTCAGACGACCCGTCACCGCCAGGCGCAGCTCGTAATCTCGTTAGTGTTTAGGGTTTAGGGTTTTGGGTTTTGGGGTTTTGGGGTTTTGGGGTTTAGGGTTTTGGGTTTTGGGTTTTGGGGTCTAGGGTTTAGGGTTTAGGGCTTAGGGCTTAGGGTTTAGGGTTTAGGGCTTAGGGCTTAGGGTCCAGGGTACATCGTAAGAATGTTTTTAACACAAGAGTCCGGATGGCCCTGGACTCCTGGGGTTTCCTATTAGGGTTAAGGGTTTAGGGTTTAGGGTTTAGGGTTTAGGGTTTAGGGTTTAGGGTTTAGGGTTCCCGCAGGGCTTCCTTCAATCAACACCTGACCGTCACGACATGCCTCAGAACAATTCAACATACCCCAAGCCCCTACCCCTTTTACCTCCAACAGGAGAAGACCAGGAAGGACTATCGGGTTTAGGGTTTAGGGTTTAGGGCTAGGGTTTAGGGTTTTAGGGTTTTAGGGTTGTAGACTATTTTCGGGGGCATGCCCAAGGGAATGTTTCTTAGAATGTGTGGACGGCTTCTTCATCCAGACCCCAAACGGGTCAAAGCAAGCATCGGGCCAAAGAATTTGGGTCCTAAACCCTAAGCCCGAAACCCTGAAACCCTTAAACCCTCAACAACCCTAAACAACCCTAAACAACTACCCTAAACCCTAAACCTCGATGGGTTACTGGGCTGTGCTCTCGGAAACAAGAGAGTAGAGGCCCGGGCCCTGGAAGGCACCGGGCTTGGCCTGTAGGGTTGAGGGTTTGGGGTTCAGCGGCCCTAAACCCTAAACCCTAAACCCTAAACCCTAAACCCTAAACCCTAAACCCTAAACCCTAAACCCTAAACCCTAAACCCTAAACCCTAAACCCTAAACCCTAAACCCTAAACACCCAAACCCTAAACTTTAAGCCGTAAATGTCTCCCTTGAACGCAAGGGGTCGCTCTTTTTGCAGCTTCATGTCGGGAGTTCGGGATTGTGGGCTTTGATTTGGTAAAACTACGGCTCCCCGTGAAGCTCTTGAGCTAGAATCCGTGGGTTTAGGGTTTGGGGTTTGGGGTTTAGGGTTTGAGGTTTGCTGTGATAGGGCGTAGATGCTGTGAAGGTTAGGTTTTGGAACAAGCTCGAAAGCGTCGTGAGGTGCGAAGAGCAGCTTTGGCCCGATTGTGGAAGGCCATCTAATACTTTTCTCCCACCCCACGCCGTCCAAGGCGGCAAAGCCACCCAAACCTATTCCTTTTAGGGTTTAGGCCTAAACTCAAGCCAACTGCTTTCTTCACATAAAACTTCTTCATTCCGTCACGGCTTTTCACAAAAAACAAGCCTCCACAGGGTCAGTCTGGGCAGCCCAGGGGCCCGGCAGAGGGGCCCAGAGCGGCCCAGTTAAGGAGGCGCAGAGGAAAAAGCAAGGGGCCGAAAGTGGGGGGTCAGGGGGGGTTAGGGGGGGGACCAGAGGGGCAAAGGCCCACCGCCCAGGGGGGCCCAAGGGGGCCAGTTCAAAACAAGCTTTTTTGAGCACCCGCCCTGCCTGGCCTGGCCTGAGGCCCCCTGGTCCCTGGACACGCTGCGGTGGGGGGTCCGGGTCCTCCTGGCCTGGGGGCCTTGGGGTACCCCCCCCCCGGAAATCCCAGCGCCATCCAGGCAAGACCTTGCATCTACTTGATTAAGGGGACCAGTACTGGTCCCCGGGAGAACCTGCTCCGGTACCGGGCCCATCGTGGGTGCTACCGACCTCCTGGCTGCAGGAGGCGGGCAAGCGACCTGGGTCGACCTTCGCCATAGAGGTCGAAGGGCTTAAGCGCCGCCCCCCCTCTGCGGCCTAGGCCCTGAGTTTAGGGTTTAGGGTTTAGGGTTTGGGGTTTGGGGTTTGGGGTTTGGGGTTTAGGATTCAGCATGTTAGGCTCCCTCGGTAGGGGCCCAAGCCCCAGAGTTTTGAATTTTCAACCCTAGTTCATATAGGGGTCGGAATTTTTGCCTAATAGTATTCCCTCATCTCATGAGCCCTATATGGGGGTTTACGAAAATACAGGACCCCCAAGATAAACCCTTGAAATAGTAGGATTCCCCTAGAATAAGGGCAACAACAAGGTACCCCTAATGCCGGAAACACCCACAGAATGACACTGCAATAAAACCCCCAAGGACCCCCTAAACCCTAAACCCTAAACCCTGAACCCTGAACCCTGAACCCTCAACCCTTAACCCTAAACCCTAAACCCTAAACCCTAAACCCTAAACCCTAAACCCTAAACCCTAAACCCAACTCCAAATTAAATAAGGCCACTATATTGCCTAGCTGCATGCAGGTGACCCGCAATCCGCGATACGGTGGCATCTCCGGCTGCCCTTGCTCTTGCGGTTTCGGGTTTAGGGTTTAGGGTTTAGGGTTTAGGGTTTAGGGTTAGGGTTTAGGGTTTAGGGTTTTGTTTGGTTTAGGGTTTGGGGTTTAGGGTTTAGGCGTTTAGGCGTTTAGGGTTGGTTTAGGGTTTAGGTCTCCAGAGTCCGAGTAGCCAACGTGAGGGTCGTACTGTAGATTTGCCGAAGACGCCGGAGGGAGGATGAAGTCAACTGGCCTTGCCATCTGCAACTTTAAGCCCAGAAAGAGAACGGACAAAAACCTCCAAAACAGGAGGTACTTGCATGGTAAGCCCCAGCGAGTGGAAGTGAAGCTAGTGTTACCTCGAAAAATTCATGGTTTGGGAGGTACGCAGTATATTTTCCGACAGGAATATCAGCCCTAATCCCTCAACCTCAACCCCCCCCACAAAAAAACAAGTACATACATATATATATATATATATATATATGTATATATATATGTCTGTATATACATATATATATATATACACACATATACATATACATATGTATATATATATATATATATACGCAGGTTCAGGGCAGGCGGCATCCAAGAGTGAGGGTTCAGCTAAGGGCGTGAGGTGTATAGGGTTCAGGGGGAACCCGATAGCACGCTAAAGTCCTAAACCCCCTAAACCCTAAACCCTAAACCCCAAACCCTAAACCCTAAACCCTAAATCCTAAACCCTAAACCCTCAAGAACAAGTACAGCCCTACACCCTGCAATCGGCCCAGCACCATTTCAGCTCCACCCTGGCGCCAGGCAAGGAGTGCCCTGTCAACCTCATCGAAACCACTGGCGCCTCCGTCTGCAGTTGTTTTTGTTCTTTTGAGGTTAGGTTTGGGGCTTAATTAGGGTTTGTTTAGGCTGGCCTGGGCCCCCCCCAAAGAGCCCAATAATACGTAACGGCCTGGAACCCAAGAGTATCAGCATACAGGGCCAATATTCCCTAAACCCCAAACCCTAAACCCTAAGCCCTAAACCCTCGTGTTTTTTTGGGGGAATTGCTTGGGGACCCCCAGCCTTGCACCCCTCAAGCCCCAAGGGCTCCCAGCAGGGCTCAAATCCACCCTATTCGCTTTAGAAAAGCCCAAAGAAAACATAACCTTTTTCGTAGGGGCAACATGGGGAGTTATTATCTTTCATTCTTTGGCGGGGGGCTCTAAAGCAAATGGTAGTTGAGGCTTCTTAGGGTTTGGGGTTTGAGGTTTATTGCTTCTACTTGTTGGCGCGTCAGGGGCGGGGTCGGCTCTATTGCGTCAAGCTCAGTCCCTAAACCCTAAACCCCCCAAGCACCCTAAACCCTCTAAAAACCCTAGACCCCTAAATTCTCTAAACCCTAAACCCCTAAATTCCTAAACCCTAAGCACCCCCCCCCCCCCCCTTGCCCCTCTCCAAACCACAAGCTGTTCGCCACACCGCATCTCAGAGGTGGAACATCCTTATCGGGGGGTCATGCGGTGTATAAGGTTTAGGATAGTAGGATCTTAGGGTTTGGGGTTTAGGTTTTAGGTCTTAGGGTTTAGGATTGTAGGATGTTAGGGCTTGGGCTTTGGGGTTAGGGGGTTAGGGTTTAGGGTTTAGGGTTTAGGGTTTCGGGTATCCCCACACCCCGAACGGTATACTGAAGGGAGTCCCAGCTCCAATCTTTTGCCGTGCTCCAACCTTTTGGAGTTTGCCCTAAACCCTAAACCCTGAGCCCTGAACCCCAAACCCCAAACCCGAAACCCTAAACCCTAAAACCCCAAACCCTAAACCCTAAACCCTAAACCCTAAACCCCGAGCCCTAAACCCTAAACCCTAAACCCTAAACCCTCGAAGCCTCAAAGCCCCCCAAAGCCCGAATCCCGCTGCTGAGAGGCTGCAACGACTCACCCTGCGACCTGGATGATGCACAGGCAGCCCGAGGATGGTTTGGTAGGGTTTAGGGTTTAGGGTTTAGGGTTTAGGGTTTAGGGTTTAGGGTTTAGGGTTTACTTGTACTTGGAGATTCATGGTAATTAGTAACTACTTGTAACTGTACTCATAACTGTACTTATAGCCATATCAGGGCACTTGGGGGGCAGATAAGTGGGTTTTAAGTACAGTTATAATTAATCAGTTTATAAGTACCATGAACCACCAAGTAGGTTCCAGGGCCCTATCAGAAGTAATGATGCGGGGAAGTGGGGATATCATGTTGGATGTGGGTCTCGCCCCTTGAGGGGTTCAGAAGGAGCGAAGCATGAGATAAATGGGGGAGGACGTACATCAGACAATCTGAGACGTTGAGCCCCGGCAGGCCCTAGAAGGTTTTGGGTTTTGGGTTTTGTGTTTAGGGTCTAGGGTTTAGGGTTTAGGGTTTAGGTGGCGGGATCGAGGAGAGATCTGTCAGAAGGCAAGAAAAGTGGGCGTGGAATCTGATTTTGTCCTTAGGTCCTCCTCAACTAAGTAGGCCCTTGAATATGTCATATCTTCCCTTATTGGGTTCAAGAGGATCAGGCTCAGGAATATCTTTCAGAGGGTTTGAAGGGCCATCCAAGTCAAAGTCCAAGATGCTGCGTTCCTAAGCCCCCAATTCCTTATTCCCAAAGAATCCAACACCCGCGAAACCCTGCAACCTAAAGCCCCAGACCCCAAACCCAAACCTCAAACCGAAAACCGCGCCAGGTGTCGGCTTGGACCTCCTGGGGTGCGTGCGATACGGACTGCGGCCACAGCACTCGGCCGGTTGAACATGGAGGGGGAGCTGAGAGTCTAGGGTTTAGCAGTTTAGGGTCTAGGGTTTTGGGTGCTTAGGGTTTGGGGTTTAGGATAGTCTGGTATTCTTAACAAAGAACTTGGTTGAAGTTCCTGAAGCCGGGCCCTTACCGAAGGTTTGGGAGGCTTCAATTTAGGAGGGTTTGCGGTGCACCGGGCCGGGGGGGGGGGGGGGGGGGGAGGGCTGGGGCTTTATGCTCCACGCAGCTGTTCTTCTTAGTTTTAATGTTAGAATGTATAGGTTGCGATGTTCCCCCTTATACTAACAGCCCTTAATGGGGATTAGAATCGGGCATACTTTAATCCCTATCACTGCAATGTGTAGGTTTTAGGGTTTATTTCGTGTCTAGGTTCAGGGTTGTCAGGGTTTGCACTTTTGGGCTTTTGTGTTTGAGGGGTTGGGCTCATGACCTTTGTGGTACTTTAGTGTAACTTTAGATCCTTAGCCTTTTTGGGCTTAATTGGTTTCTTAATAGGGCAGCTAAAATTTTTAACTTTTAGCTACCCTTCTGAGTGTAGCCAAGATGATGTATGTGCCTTTGGGCCCCGAGGTCCTGGCCAGCGCTATCGGAAGCGGCGGATCACCACCTGGGTACAGGCTCGCCCTCTCTCTCTCTCTCTGTCTCTCTTTCTCTCTTACTTAGGGTCTGGGGGTTTAGGGTGACTCTCTCTCAGGTTTTAGGGTGACTCTCTCTCTCTCTCTCTGTCTCTCTCTCTCTCTCTCTCTCTCTCTCTCTCTCTCTCCGTCTCCTACTTAGGATTTAGGGTTTGGGGCGACTCTCCCTCTCTCTCTTTCTCCTATTTGGGGTTTAGGTCTCTCTCTCTCTCTCTCTCTCTCTCGCTCTCGCTCTCTCTTTAGACTTTGCGGTCTCGGGTGAGTTGTCAGGCACGGTTCTGAGATTCCGAGGATCTTTTTTTCAGGTACAGTAGAATCTGAGGGCCGTTTCATGGGCCCTGAATATGGTCCCTTACCTCCTTTAAAGGGTTCTGATGTATGGGCCATTATTTTGTATAGGGTATATCAGCGGCTCGGTTGCGCCGTGCTGTCCTGTTGTCCGGACGCGTCTCCTTCTTGTGAGCACTCTCCATGCTCCATGACTAGTGGCTCTAAAGCCCTGAAACCCCAAAAGCCTGAAAGCCTGTTCAGTACCAAGGCACAAAAAGCCACCACAAGCACTTCATCCAAAAAGTCATATTTCATCCCACCCTAACCTTCCCAGCTGTGTGCATCCCTGTTGAAGCCCGAAAGCGGGCTTAGGGCTTTCAGGGTTTAGTGTGTGTGTGGGTATTGGGCAACACTCTTCAGCAACATCGGGGTGTCTGGAGTAGAATCTTCGGTCTTGATGTTCCACCTGCTTTAGTGGGGTTTAGGGTTTAGGGTTTAGGGTTTATGGTTTAGGCCCCCTGTTTAAAGTCAAGTTTGGGGGGTGTGCGGTGGGATCCTGAATTAAGTCAAGTCGTCCGGGCGTCGTAAAAGAATTCCGCGCGGGGCGCCTTTAAAATCAACTGCCGGGCATCGCTGCTCCGTTTAAAAATTCTATAAACTCCTCCCGATTTAAATCGATCATATACAACCCGGGGACCGTGTAAACAGGGCGAAGGCCAGCTGCCACTGTTTTGGGCGGGGAACCAGGTCGATCTTCTAGTGCGCACGATAAGACCCCAAGCGCCAACCCCCCAAGCCCCCTAAACCGCTGACCCGCAAGCAACCCTGGGATGCCCAGTAGTACCCTTATTCCCTTTTTGGGGGGTTTAGGTTCCCTTATAAACCCCTTTATGCAAAAAAAGGGCACCCTTTTTAAGCCTAGGTTACTGGGCAGCCTAGAACCCTAAGCCCGACACCCGCAACCAGGATGAGGGTAATGGCTTCTCTGGCCCACTCAGCGAGACAAGCCCCTGCGACATCAGAGTCCCCCACTCAGCACAGCTCTGCACTATGAAACCCTAAAGCCTGAACAGGGGTCAGGGTTCGGGGGCTGAGGGGCTGAAGGTGTAGGATTTATGTGAGGGGGTTCACGGGGATTATGGTTTCGTGTTTAGGGGCTCATAGAGTTCAAGAGATGTTTTAGCCCGGGGAGTCTGAAGGAATCACGGGTGGAGTGCTCACATGACAGGTATAGCCTGATTCTCCCGAGCCAGGGGGCCCTTGACCCTTAACCCCTTAACCCTGCGCCGTTAACCCTAACCCCTCAACCCTGAACCCTCAACCCTCAACCCTCAACCCTAAACCCTCGACCTAAACCCCGAACCCCAAACCCTGAACCCTGAACCCTATAATTACCCTAACCTCTGAACCCTGAACCCTGGCTCAGCCCAAGCACACCCCCAAGTGCGAGCCAGGAACGCTTGCGACCTCAAGCCTTTCAGTTTTTGTTCGGTTTAGGGTTTAGGGTTTAGGGTTGAGGATTTCGGTTTTAGGGTTTTATATAGGACCCCAAGACTTGAAGCATTCGTCCTACACCCCTCGACGAACCCCCCCCCCCCCCCCTGCCCCTCCACACTTGGAGGTTCATGGTACTTACTTACTAACCAATTATAACTGGGCTTATAACCCTACTTATAAGTGGGATTACCCCTATAAGGCCCTTTAGGGGTATTATAAGTAGGGTTATGAGTACAGCTATAATTGGTTAGTAAGTACCATGAACCTCCAAGCACTCTCCACTCTCAGGATTGCGGCAGCGAACCCCAGGATTGCATCTGGGGCGAGTGGCCCGCAGCCCAGCATCCTCCACTACTGGAGAGCTTTGAGCCCTAAACCCTGAACCCAAAACCCTAAACCCAAAACCCTAAACCCTAAACACTTTGAGGGTTTGGCGCGATTCAGGGCTTCAGGGTTTGTGGTTAAGGACCCTAAGCCCAAGGTCACCAGGGTTAGGCTGTGAGCCATATTCCCTAAACCCTAAACCTTAAACCCTAAACCCTAAACCCTAAAACCTAAACCCTAAACCCTAAACCTAAACCCTTTGCCCAGGGTTAGGCTGTGAGCCATATTCGAGGACGCGATGGACGAAATGCGACAAGCCGTGTGGCGGTGGCCAGAAGCCAGGGACCCAGCTGAAGTCATGGCTTAGGGTTTAGGGTTTAGGGTTTAGGGTTTAGGGTTTAGGGTTTAGGGTTTAGGGTTTAGGGTTTAGGGTTTAGGGTTTAGGGTTTAGGGTTTAGGGTTTAGGGTTTAGGGTTTAGGGTTTAGGGTTTTTTAGAGGATTTTAGTTTTGGGTTTAGGGTCGACAGAAGGCCATTCATTCATGGCGCTCCAACTCCATCAGCGCTACCGCCGCTAGAATAATCAACTTCCAATACTCTTTACCTAGGGCTACTGCCGTTAGGGTAAGGAACTTTCAACATTCTTTACCTAGGGCGTTGGGTTCAATGTGAAGGAGAACGTCAGCCTTTTCGGCTCCGTCTGTCTCTCTCTCTCTCTCTGTCGCTCTCTCTCTCTGTTCTTTTCCTTCTCTTTCTCTTCCACTTGCCCTTTGCTTTCTTTCCCCCCGTCTCTCTCTCTCTCTCTCTCTCTCTCTCTCCCTCCTTCCCTGTCCCTCTATCCCACTCCCTGCGCACATTCCCCCCCCCCCCCCCCCCCCTTCTCCGTTTTCATCCCTCTCCACCCCCGTCTGTGGTGCAACATATCTCTCACCATGCCGTCTTGAGGCTGCTGAACTGCACACTTCATTCCCAGGGAGGGCACCATACCTACTATTTGCTTAAGAGCCCCCCCAAAGATAGAATATTCTTCCCTATTAAGGGTATTATAGGGATTATCATTCTTTATTCTTTGGGGGTTCCTTAAGCAAATAGCAGGTACCATGTAGCATAACCACTGCGCAATTAACATATTGGCTCATAGGCGCTTGGAGCTCAGCGTATGGACGACATGCATCCACAAGAAAATGACTGCTGATACATTCTGCAGAAGTGCCCTGGAGTAGCGGGCTTCATACGTAAGGAACAGGGTAGGCGAATTGCACTAGCATGTCTTTTGTACCCTAAACCCTACCCTTCACCTTAGTCAAGGGCTGTTTTGCTCTCTCTCTCTCTCTCTCTCTCTCTCTCTCGCCCTGCACCCTAAACCCTAAACACTAAACCCTAAACCCTGAACGCTAAACCCTAAACCCTTCACCCTACACCCTCAACCCTAAACCGCAAACCCGCAACCCTTCCTTTTTCTGTCTCCCCCTCCCTGGGCCGACTTGCCAACAATTGCATCGGCGATGTCTCGACTGCAATGGGGGTGTGAATCCATGAGCAGGGTTTAGGGTTTAGGGTTTAGGGTTTAGGGTTTAGGGTTTAGGGTTTAGGGTTAGGGTTTAGGGTTTAGGGTTTAGGGTTTAGGGTTTCGCGTTCGGGTTTAGGGTTTAGGTGGGGTGGAACGTGCGTATCGCGTGCCGGTGTCTTGCTCGGGACTTTCAGCTCCCTAAACCCTAAACCCTAAACCCTAAACCCTAAACCCTAAACCCTAAACCCTAAACCCTAAACCCTAAACCCTAAACCCTAAACCCTAAACCCTAAACCCTAATAAGAGGAGTCCAGGCTGGAATGGGTGGCGGATTTCTTCGGTATCCTAGGTAGGATAAGGCGGGCCCTTAAAAGGGAACCCCTTCTTCACCCTCTTCTGGCTCTCTTAAACAGGGACCTTATTCAGAGGGTCTATATCCCCAAGGGTCCCCCTAATCCTATCCCCTACGGTAGGTGCTCTAGGTTGCTGAATCCTCTACTTGGAGGTTCATGGTACTTAGTAACTAATTAGAACTGTACTTATAACCCACTTCTAAGCCCCCTAAGTGCCCTAAGATGGGTATAAGTACAGCTATAAGTACAGTTATAATTAAATACTAAGTACCATGAACCTCCAAGTGAACCTTAAGTTGCCACTGAACTTGCACCCAACACCCCGGACCGACAGCCCGCTAGCCCTAATCCCTTCAAAACTCCAGATCCACTACCCTCCAAAAGACCCCTCGGCCCCAAACCTTCCGGGTGGGTGGGGGGGTTGTTTTCCCCAAACCAAAATCCCGAAATCCTCGATCCTGCTTCCCAAGGACACGGGAACGGCGAATCGCTAAGGTGCGGCCACGGGTGTATGTCAGAGTTGTTAGGGTTTAAAATTTTGGCTTCGGGCTTAGGGCTTTCCTTGAGCTACCCTAAGGATAATGTGTAGGAGGGACTGATCATATAATCGCGAGGTGCTAAGTGATCTGGGGTTCCAGGTATGATTCCATGGACATGGACAGCTGCTGCCCAAAATTCCACATCTTTTGCTGAAGAGCTGTGGGGCAAAGCGATGTCTCGGACAAGTGATGACTACCAGGGCCCTAGACATAAAATGCCCGTAAATCGAGGCTCATGCCACAGGGTGTTTAGGGTTTAGGGTTTAGGGTTTAGGGTTTAGGGTTTAGGGTTTAGGGTTTAGGGTTTAGGGGGGTCTGACAGGTGCCTCGGAACGGTGGCAAGCTCTGTCAGCCTTATGACAAGGCTCTTGGGCGGCTTGCGCAGTCAGGTTCTCTTCAGGGTTGGGCTCATGGGGGTTTAGGGTTTAGGGTTTAGGGTTCGGGGTTTAGGGTTTGTTTACCCTAAGGCTCCAAGGACTCCTATTTTAAGGTGCTTGGGCCCTAAGGCCTTGTTATTAAAGGTTTTGGAGGCTATGCTGAGCCTAATTAAGGGTCATGGAGGGTCTACAATGGTTCAGGGCGTAGTCCACCTGCCCAGATTTCAATACTCCCGGAACCCTTGAGTGCCGGAGCCTAAGTCCTGACGATCTTTTCCTAGTAGCACCACACACCCAGAGAGTCCAATACCGCTTACTTAAGGAACATGCCTTAAAGCAGACGAGGGGTCCTAATCTGATTTCAAGGTATATTCCCTATTGAAGGGGCATTGGGCTCTTTGGGTACCCCAGACCTGAAGACACCACGCTGGAGCAGTTAAGCCGGTAGGGCTCACTCTGAAGCTGGATAACCCTAAACCCTAAGCCCTAAACCCCTCCGAGCCACATGGGGTTTCCCAAAACAGGGGTACCCCGTTTATGACCCCTAATAGAAAAGAAGCCCCTTAAAGGGATCCCCGATAAGGGTACCCCCTATTTTCGGAAACCCCCCATAATTGGCTAGCACTTTCTGCGGCGCCAGCCACTCTACTTAAACTCTAAACTTTGGGAAGTTCCCCCCTTTTACTAACAGTCCTTTAATAGGGATTATAGTACCCCCTCTGATTATGCCTATGAAGGACTGTTAGTATAAGGGGGAGCATCCCAACCTAAACCCTAATCCCTAAACCCTAGACCCTAAACCCTAAACCCTAAACCCTAAACCCTAAACCCTTAGCTTTCAGCCCTCAACCGCGAGCCTCCAACACTGCCAAGTCGCAGATGTAAGCTTCTTGATAGCCCAGTGGTACCCTCTGCAGTTTTTTGGTTCAAGGCCCCCTTAGAAAGCAAAAATCCGAAAAAGGGTGCCCTTTTTTTAAAAAAATATTATACTGGGCTGCCAAGACTTTGAGGGTTGAGTTTTTAGGGTTTCACCCTAAGCCCCAAGCTATAAAACCATTTTCGCCAGGCCTCTGCGTAAAGGTCCTGTGCCAAAGACCCGCGCAGCCTGTTCAGCAGCCTGGGAAAAGTTAAAAATAGCGATATAGAAGGTTATAGAACCCGAAGCCCTAAGTATAAACCCTCAACCCTGCTATATACTAGCGATATAGAGAGGTTATAGAACCCTAAGCCCTGAACCCTAGAAACCCTAGTCCCTGAATACTGTTGGTAATCTTACTTTGACTCCCCCTGTTTTGAAAGTCCTGAGGTGTCCGACACAACCCCTTCCCTCTAATCCCTAAACCCTAAACCCTATACTCTAAACCCTAAACCCCCCCCTCCCTCCGCCCTAGTCTGAAACTTCGAACTCTGGGTCAAGGGTTATTGGGGCTTGGTCCAGCGGGGTACTCCAGGGGTCGGAGGTCGGAAGAATTGCGAATAGTATATTCTGTGGCCCCTTTGTAAATATACTACAATACCCCCCGCCAACAAAAAAACAAAAACAACTAATTATTAAGGCCCCTATATTGAACATTTTTGATTTTTCTCACTAAACATATTTTACTTCGAACATCCCTCTCTGGGCAAAGATACTCTGGGGTTGGGCAGGAACAGCCTGGGGTTGGGCACTCTGACATTAGGCACTCCGGAACCACTCTGGGGTTCGGCACACCAGGGACACTCTGGGGTTGAGCACTCCAACGATGAGCGAGGAGTAGACCGGGCGAGGAGAAGAGTTGAGTTTAAAATCCAACGGCCCCACACTGAGAGTCGGGAATGAAATTTTTTTCGGGGCCCCCAAACCTACCCCAGTTCCAGGGTTTAGGGTGGTAGCATCGGTATTGACTGACATCTCTCCAATCTTAGTGCCTTTAAGTCATCTCTATCCCCAATCTCCTTTTCATCTCAATTAGGCAAGGTTTCCGGTTCAGGGCTTCGGGGGGTTCAGAAAAGCCCTAAACTCTAAACCCTAAACCCTAAACCCTAAACCCTAAACCCTAAACCCTAAACCCTACAAGTAAACCCTAAACCCTAAAACCTACACCCCATGGAGAGGAAGAGACCGCGGGGTGCAACACCGGGCACTTGCCTCATTGACCCTGGCTGGGACTGGGTTTAGGGTTGAGGGTTTAGGGTTTAGGGTTTAGGGTTTAGGGTTTAGGATTTAGGGTTTAGGGTTACAGGAACAGAGTTCAGGGTATTATTGAGGTATTCTTGGAAACATTTCGCTTAGTTTTTGGGCTCTTTTTGTAATCCTGCAAGCGTGCCCATTTTAGTATAGTAGGAACAGAGTTCAGGGTATTGGGATGCAGAGCAGGAAGATTGCCTTTCTTGGGGTTGTTTGGGTTGTTTGGGTTGTTTCTGAGTCTCTGAGGGTGTTGTACCTTACAAGCTTGAGGTTGCACGGACTCGGGTTTAGGGTTCAGGGTTCAGGGTTCAGGGTTCAGGGTTTAGGGTTTAGGGTTTAGGGTTTAGGGTTTAGGGTTTAGGGTTTACGGTTTATAGGGTTTAGGCTTAAGGCCTGGCCTGAGAACGTTTGGGACAATTTGTTGTGGGGCTGCGGGGGCTGGTTTGTTATTTGAGCAAGAGCCAATACTCCCTTCCATTCAATCACTAGGATGCCCAGTAGTACCCTTATTCCCTTTTTTGGGGGGGTTGAGGTTCCCTTATAAACCCCTTTAAGCAAAAAAGGGCACCCTTGTTTAGCCTAGCTTACTGGGCAGCCTAGGTCAAGTAAGCATGTGGGGGAAGTGGACGTTCAAAACCCTGCAACTCGACGGGAACACTTGAGAATATGGACAACCCTAAGTTGATGGAGCGCGCCACCCGCCAGAACCTTGAAGGTTTCCAAAGCGCCGCCTTCAGACATGAAAGACAGATATTTGATGCCTGTAGAGCGTCACCCTAAACCGTAAACCCTAAACCCTAGACACTTGAAAAGCGACACTCCCCCGTTCGCACAAGCAAGGGGTTGGCAGCCGCTCAAATGGCAAAATGCACCGCAAACAGCGCCATAGTCCTTATCGTACTAGTAGGACCCCCCCCCCCCCAAGCCCTGAACCCTACAGAGATGTTTAGGGTTTAGGGTGTAGGTATTCTTCGCCCTAAGAGGTTCTGAGTCTAGGCTTCGCAAACTGAAGCCGCACGCTACGTAGTCTTAGCTCAAAGCTGTGAAGCCAAGAACGCCGAGGTCTTGCGAGGGCTCGGCGTGTGTTGATGGCGTGTGGGGAGAGTGGGCCGAGTGGGAGCCGGAAACTCAGATGGAAGTTTCCCACTTGCGCTGTGAACCTCTACATGCCTTTGGTAGAAACGTTCTACTCAGATGTAGAAGGCCCTGAGCCGTCAATCCATGCCTCCAACGTCGTGTTTCAAAGGACCTGCTCCAGTACCTGCAGGGGAGGCGTCACCTGGCGCCCGACACTCAGCACACTGCGACCGATAGGAGATATTGGGGGTTTTGGGGGTCTGGGCTGGGGGTTTCGTGGCTCGCATCAGTGGCTTCTGAAGATGAACCCTAAACCCTAAACCCTAAGCCCTAAACCCTAAACCCATCTAGTCGGGGCGTGCCACGCGCCAGTGTACGCATGCTTGGCATTCGGACACATTCGAACCGAGCATGCGCAGTGTTGGTTCTCCTGAACCGCCCTTTGTAGTCTCGCAAGGGCACGACTATGAACGGCAAGAATATTATTTGGACGCATAGTTCGCTTCTTGTTCTTGACTACGATACGACATACGTACATATATATATATATATACATATAATACATATATATATATATATATACATATGCACATATACATACATATTTGTACATATTTATATGTACATTGTTCGTGTATTCTTTCATGTATACGTCTGATTCTCTAAGGGTCCATGTACCTAAATCAGGAATACTTGGGCCTTAACAGAACTTGCTATATACGGACTTTGGGGCCCAAGTTGTATAATCATGAGGTACTACTTGGACCCTTGGGGATTGGCATGAATACAGTCCAAGCCATATAGAAACCTAAAGCTCTAGAACCTAAATCTCAAACCCTACAGCCCAAACCCTGAATCAACCTCAGCCCTAAACCCTAAACCCTAAACCCTAAACCCTAAACCCTAAACCCTAAACCCTAAACCCTAAACCCTAAACCCTAAACCCTAATCCAAAAAATCCAGCAAGTCCGGGGAGTGACACGATGGTGAGGTTCGCGCATCGTGGTGATGGAGGCCAACGACTGCGGCCATCCTCCTCTAGGCCGGGGTTCCGGGCTGAAGGTTTAGGGTTTAGGGTTTGGGGTTTGGGGTTTAGGGGTTGGGGGTTTAGGGTTTGGGGTTTGGGGTTTGGGGTTTAGGGTTTAGGGTTTGGTGTTTGGGGTTTGGGGTTTGGGGTTTAGGGTTTGGGGTTTGGGGCAAAAGTATACACTTGGGCCTTAAAGGGGTTCCCAGAAAGTAGCTTTAGGGCGCAAGTATATACTGTATGGGTACATGGACCCTTTGGGTTTCTTACTGGAGAAGAAAGAGGCCGGATTCAGGGTGGTTGAAGGTTCAGGGTTCAGGCTTTAAGCTTGGGGTGTGGGGGGGATTACGGGAACTCTGCCACCTATGTATTCTCTTTATACCTATACTAAAGACAACATATGCCTATATATATACACATACATACATATATGTATATGTATATATATATATATATGTTTTGTTTATTTGTTTTTAACGTCTTGCCCCTTCGGTAGAATTCCTGGGGTCCTTAAGAAGGGTACGCCACTGGGCTTGCGTCGTGCAGGGTTTGGGGGTTCTCAGCTTCAGGGCCCCAGGGATCTTGGGCGCGGAGGCCCAAAATCACAAGCCTTTTTTTGGGGTTTAGGGTTCTGAGTTTAGGGTTTAGGTTCTTTAGGTTTTAGGGTTTAAATTAGGGTTCAGAGTTTAGGGTTTGAATTCTTTGGTCTGAGGGCGCAGCACTGGCGCAGCACCCATAACGAGATGACCGTGAGAGAAATATGCTTGGCCTGTAGAGTCTAGGGTTTATGACCTTAAACCCTACAAGACTAAACTCTGCAAAGCCCGCATTTACCCTAAGCCCAGAACCCTGAAGTCAAAACCCGTAAGCCCTCAACCCTAAACCCTAAACCCTAAACCCGAAATCAGGATACTCGATGGAGCATGCTGGGTGCAACTACGACATCGAGTGCAGTCCTAATCAAGACTGCAGGCCAGGGTGGAGGGTAAACCCTGAACCCTCAACCTTAAACCCTAAACCCTAAATTCTAGAACCCAAATCTTCGGGTTCAGCGTTTCAGATTTCACGAGGCTGCCCAGAGTGACCTGGCTCCCTTTTTCCAAACCTGTTTTCAACAAAGGATTTAGGGTTTAGGGTTCAGGTTTACGGTTAGACCCCTGCTTTGTCCGCGGGAAACCTGTAGTCTTCGGAGGAGTTGTAGAAGGCAGAGGCTTCAGGCCAGTTTGAGGTCGGCTGGTCTCCCTATAAACTTTGGGGGTTCTTGACAATTGGATACCGGTTTTGGGGGGGTTATTCTACTACATGTCTGTAGGGGACCACCAAGGGAATACTAGTAGTGATTGTTTGTTCGACCGCTCTAGGCACCTAGTCATGGCTTGGCTGCAACAAGACACTCCATTGGCTTACCGTACTTCTGGGCACGAACCCCAACCGAGGCTCTACACCAACGCTCTTCTGATCTGCATTCTTGGGAGCTAAGCCTGGTCCGAAGCCTTATATACCTTGGGATGTTCCCCCCGAAAACTAGCAGTCCTTCATTGGGACTGTAGTACCCCTTATGGAATCCCTCTTAAGGACTGCTAGTGTAAGGAGAAACATCCCAACCTTTACCGCAAGATTTTTCGCATTTCGGTCCCCCTGGGCCAGGTTCGGCGATTGGTACGAGTGGGGTGCTTGCACGGCGAAATGCTATGGCGTCAAAGAGTCCGGGGCCCGGTCGGTACAGGTTGTACCCAGGATGGGCGATTTTAGCCCCTAAACCCGAATTAAAACCTGAACCCTAAACCCTGAACCCCGAAGCCTGAACCCTGAACCCTAAGCCCTAAACCCTAAACCCTAAACCCTATAAACCCTAAACCCTAAACCCTAAACCCTAAACCTTTAGGGGGTTGACTCTTGGCGGAGGCTGAGGCCGAAAAAGCCCATCCTGAGTAACTACTCGTGGTAGGCTTTCGGGGTTTAGGGTTTGGGGGTTAGGGTTTAGGGTTTGTGGTTTAGGATTAAGGGTTTGGGGCTTAGGGTTTTGAGTTTATGGGGGTATGTAGGGTAGGTTGCAGGGCTGAAGTAAGCAATAACACCTCGAAACTCCGGAAGCCAAATACTTCGACTCAGAGGGACTGTCTCGGCCTCGGGTTTAGGTTTATGGTTGTAGGGTTTAGGTTTAGGACCTTGCAACTTCAGCTAGCTCACTGCCTTTAATGTTTTAGTTGCGGGACTGGGGCGTCGGGGACGTTGAGGTGCAGCATCGCCGCCTGTGCTGAACTGAACTGGGTACCTTAGTTTGGGTTTAGGGATTTAGGGTTTAGGGTTTAGGGGTAGAGTTTAGAGGTTTAGGTCTTGCAGGGTGATATTGTTGAGCACCCCTATAGGCCTTATCAAGGTTTAGAGGCTCGCATGTAAGACGACTGTATTTTCAGATGCCTTTAAAGAGCCAGCCCAGTGGATCAGGACCCGACCCGACGACCAAATGAACCCTACCAGCGTAGACCAGTACCCCAAACCCTACAATGCCCACAGAGACCCTGCAAGCCCTAAACCCTAAACCCTAAACCCTAAACCCTAAACCCTAAACCCTAAACCCTAAACCCTAAACCCTAAACCCTAAACCCTAAGCCCTAAACCCTAAACCCGAAACCCTAAACCCTAGCCCAGAAGCCCAAAAAGCGGTGTGTGGCTGTGAGCACTCCTGGATCCATGAGGCGCAGCCGCAAGATCTTTCAGCACGGCCGCGGCACCTCGGAGAACCGAGTGAGGGCTGCTTAGGTTTGGGGTTTAGGGTTTAGGGTAGGGTTTAGGGTTTAGGGTTTAGGGGTTTAGGGGTTTCGGGGTTTTGGGGTTTTGGGGTTTCGGGGTTTTGGGGTTTTGGGGTTTTGGGGTTTTGGGGTTTTGGGGTTTTGGGGTTCTGGGGATTTGGGGTTTTGGGGTTTTGGGGTTTCGGGGTTTCGGGTTTTGTTTTTTTTGGGGTTGTTGGGGTTTCGTTTTTATTTTATTATTTTTTTTTTGGGGGGGGGGTTGTTGGAGTTTCGTGTTTTGGTTTTTTTGGATTTTGTGGTTTTTGGGTTTTGGGGTTTTGGGGTCTGGTTTGTTGGGGTTTATGGTTTGTTTTGGGGGGTGTTGGGGTTTGATTGTTGGAGTTTGGGGTGTAAAGGGTTAATTTCCTGAGCTGTCAGGGCTATGGGGCTAAGTGATGGTTATAGGGCTTAATGGCGTTAGGGTATTGGTGGTATCTGGGGGCGAAAGTCAGATCTAGTTGGGATGAGTTTTGGGCAAGTTGCCCCCTCCTCAACCCCATGACAGAAACCTCTTGCTTCTCTCGGTTCGCACCTCACACCTTACTTAGCCGATCGTAGAACTTCAAACTTTTTGGGTTTCCTTGTTTAGTAGAATACAAACAGTATAACCCTTTTTTCTTGGCTACTTATTAGGGAAGTTAGACACAGCCTCACTAACAGTCCATGGTCGGGATTGTGGTAGGGGGTGTCCTATAATCCCTATGAAGGACTGTCAGTACAGGGGGGAGCATCCCGATCCTCACACGTCATCCGCTGTGCTTCCTAGAAGAGTTCTCAAGCCCGGCATGAGAAAGTACGGTGGGGGTTTAGGGTTTAGGGTTTAGGGTTTAGGGTTCAGGGTTCAGGGTTTAGGGTTATTTAGGGTTGCGAAAGCCCGAAACCCGAAACCCTTACGACGAAGCCCAGCACCTTTGGCCTCTGATACCTAAACCCTAAACCCTAAACCCTAAACCCTAAACCCTAAACCCTAAACCCTAAACCCTAAACCCTAAACAATCCTGTTTCAGGCGCCGGGTTTTGTGAGCTTTGAGATTCAAGGGGCAGTCTGGGCAGAACGGCAGTCTGGGCAGAACTGCAGGACTGGGCCAGGTGCACTTCTGGTAGCAGAAATAGGATATATGGACATCTACATACAGGGTTTCAGGGTTTTGCGGTTTAAGGGATTTTAGGGTTAAGGGTTTAAGGGTTTAGGGTTTAAGGGTTTTGGGATTTAAGGGTTTTAGGGTTTAGGGTGTAAGGGTTTAGGATTTAGGATACCCACAGGGTCCTTGTGCCCATCTAATAGATACTTGAGGCTTCAAGGGTTCACAGATACTAGCTCTAGGGTCCAAGTATATGCTGTATGTGTATACATGGTCCCCAAGGGATAGTTTGCATAGCATACTTAGCCGACAATCCACGTGGTATGCAGACTATACGTAATACACTTTTAGTGTACGCAATGCACACAGTGTTCATAATATTCCTGGTTACCCCTACACTTTAAACTCTAAACCCTAAACCCTAAACCTAAACCCAAAACCCTAACCCCTAAACCCTGAACCCTAAACCCTAAACCCTAAACCCTACTTTCGGTCTCAGGCACCGGCCACTTCTGCACCGGGCCCCTCAGAGAGACGACTCCTTGCGCCAAGGATGGGCCCATGGAGCCAGAAGGTTATGGGCTTTAGGGTTTAGGGTTTTAGGGTTTTAGGGTTTTAGGGTTTTAGGGTTTTACGGGTTTAGGGTTTAGGGATAGGGGGTTTAGGGTTTAGGGTTTAGGATGATTGATTGGGTTTTTAGGGCTTAGGGTTTTAGGGTTTTAGGGTTGAGGGTTTAGGGTTGCACGGTTTAGGGTTTCAATGTTATAGGGTTTAGGGTTTTCAGGGTTTATGGTTTAAGGTTTAGAGTTTCAAGGTTTAGGGTTTTAGGGTTATAGATAGGGTTTAGGGTTTAGGGCTTTTTAGGGTTTAGGGTTTAGGGATTCGGGGTTATAGGGTTATAGGGTTTAGGGTTTGGTTTTTAGGCTTTTAGGGTTCAGGGTTTTAGGGTTTTAGGGTTTAGGGTGTAGGGCTTAGGGTTTTAGGGTTTTAGGGTTCAGGGATATAGGGTTTTAGGGTTTAGGGTTTTGGGGTTTGGGGTGTAGAGTTTTGGTGTGTGGGGTTGTAAGGTTTTAGGGTTTTAGGGTTTGGGCCCATGGATCACTGTTTTTGTTCGGGTTTTAGGGTTTAAGGGCTCAGGGTGACAAGGCTTAGGGTTTAAGATTTTCGGGTCAGGGTTTACGGATTATAGGGTTGAGGGTTGTAGGGTTTAGGGATTGGGGCTTAGATAGGTTCACTGTTCTAAGTTCGGGGGAGCCTTGTGGCTCTTGAGGTTTCTGTGTAAACCCTGAACCCTAAACCCTATACCCTAAACCTTAAACCCTAAACCCAGAACCCGCTTTGTGTTTGGACTTCTTCGCAGCCGAGCTCAAGCCTTGCCGAGGCAGCCTCCCAAGAATTCAAATCAATGGTCATAAGTGGAAGGAAACCTTGAAAACGTAAAACCCTAACCCCATAAACCCTTTTAATCCCTATGAACTCCTAAACCGTAATACAAGGACCCCACTAGAAGAGTCAACTCAATAGCTATAGGTGGTGGCTTCTCTTTCTCAAAAGAGGGACCCTTGTGTACTGCTCGAAAAGCAAATGCTCTATATAAGGATCCTCAAGCCACGACCCTGAACCCCAAAGTAGCCTACATCCTAAACCCTAAACCAACCATTTCAGAAATCCCCGAGTGGGCTTGTACGGGTCCGAGCCCTTTAAGGGTAGTTTCCAAACATGAGGCTCCTCTTATATACTCCTTAATCTAGACAATCTCTATTTTAAGGATGCCCCAAAGAAAACCTAGTTCTCGGACCCCCCCCCCATTAATGAAATGCCCCCATGAAGCCATCCTCGCGCTAAGCCATGTCAGAGCGTGAGTTTGCAGCGCTGGCAAATGTGCTTCAAGATATCCATGCTGTGAGTTTGGTGGACGAGATTTTACGGCTTGTTGAGGAGTCCGCTCGCAGCACACCATCCTTGACATGTTTTTGTCATCAGGGTATCACTGTCGTGTGGGACGGCGTGCTCGCTTTCGGGTCAGTTGCACGAAGGACGGCCATTTGGCTCACAAGTGATCTTGACTTTACCGTACAGTGGAAAATTGAGACGAACAGTTTTGCCATTGATGAGCAGTGGCTTAACTTCATGGCAAGTCTCATAATTGACTCCTATGAACGCACGATCGAAATTGTGCGGCAAGTCCCTGGCCTTCACGTTCAGCAGGTAAGTCCTCTTCGGGATGACAGGTCAGGAAAGGCTTGGCCACTGCTGAAGTGTTCCTTCGAACGCTGCAAGCATGCTGTGGATTTCGTTGTGGGCTTCAGCAATTTGTCCAGTGCACAAGCGGCCGAATTTCCGGCTGCTTTACTTGGCACCAGGATCCCTATGAAAATAGGGCTCAATAGGGAACTGCACCAGTTGCATTGCAACAGGCCTGAGGTGGTGCTTGAAGCGGCACGCGTGTTGAAATTTTGGGCGTCTGTTGTCAAAGGCTACACTCAGGCAGCTTCATCGGTCTGCAAGTGTTCTGTGCCACTCGGCATAGAAGGATGTTGGCTGGAAGCTCTTGCCTTTGCGGTCTACTACCGGGACGGCGGCGGCTTGCACAGCATTGTTCTGTCGGTGCTTGAAAGCCTAGCCTCGCTCAGCAGTCTCACCGTCGACGTTGAGGTCCACATTGGGTGGTCTTCTGCACAGCTGTCAGAGGTTTCTGGCAATGGACGACTGAGAGTATTCGAGCCCTTCTTCCCTGATGTTGACATGGTCAATTTCTATGGAAAGGGTGATGTAGAGAGCGAGGGCTGGGCTGCGCTGTTTGTAGCCAAAGCGGCACGTGAAACTCGCCGTTTGCTTGAAGATGGGCTCAGCTTTCGAGATTGCCTGCGCGGATTTCTGCATCACGCTCTCTCACGTCGTGGCCTGCAGCTACCAACCTGGAAAGCTGAATTGGCCAGCGGCGCATTCGACTCCAGATTGAACGGTTGTTACCGTGCCAAACTGATGCACGGAATGGACTGGCCCCTGCTTCATGCTTGTTTTGTTGAGTACTGCTTACACCAGCATGGCAGTCAGGACCCTGCTTCGATACGAGCCCTTGCGCAAATCATAGAGGACATCGAGCAGCCCAAGCGTTCATGGACTTATCAGCTGCTCTTGATGACGATTTCGGCGCCCTTTGTTGCCTTTATTCTCATGAGATCTCTGTGCAAGATATGTTGGCTGTGTATCAAATGCATGCTGTGGGGCACTTCAAGTTGCGAGGAGGAGGAGGTGGTGCCTGAGATACCTTTCCTCTACCGGTTCTCGACAAACATACGTGATGCTGTGGCAGAAGCAGCTGTGGAGATCAGAAGAACGCAACACCGTTCAGGGTTCAGGGTTTCGGGATAGCTCTTTGCAACTGACAAACAAGATGGGGGTTTCCGGGAATAGAAGTACCCTGTTTGGGGGGGGGGGGGGGGTCCCTTCAAAGGGATTCTATTCTATTTGGGGAAGAACGTGGTACCCCTTTCTTTGGGAAATGCACATAGAATCTGAACCGCAAAGCCCTCAACTACCTTTAACACATTCACTAGGCCGAAGCCCGCTAAAACCTGACCCCTAAGCTTTAATTAGAATTTGCTTGCGCTGACGTGCAGGATGTCCCATGAAAGGGTAGAGCTTGGATTTGGGGTTTAGGGTACTTGTGGAAGTTTTACATGGCATAAAGCTGATACGCTGCCCCACTGATATTGAAGCTCATAGTATCCCTAAACCCTTAAACCTAAACCTATCTCCTAAGCCTTATGCCGTCAACCCCAAACTCTAAGCCCTAACAGTTGCATAGCATCAGGAACTGCACATTTGCCTTGCAAAGTTTGAAACCCTACAACCTTCTGCGCTCGACACCCTAAGGCCGTAAAGCCTAAAAACCCAACCCTAAACCCTAAACACCAAACCTCAACGGTTAAACTTACACTGCCCTAAACCCTAAACCCTAAACCCTAAACCCTAAACCCTAAACCCTAAACCCTAAACCCTAAACCCTAAACCCTAAACCCTAAGCCCGAGCTGCTTGAAATGCCAGGAGGAAGGATGCCCGCACGCGAACACGGACTACTCAGCCCTCGACTGCAAGGTCTCCGATTGGTCAGGCGGGGCCTGCCCGAAGCGCTTAGCCCTACCCGGTTTAGGGTTTAGGGTTTAGGGTTTAGGGTTTCGGGTTTCGGGTTCTGGGTTTGGAGTTTGGGGTTCGGGGTTTGGGGTAGTTTGGGGTAGTTTGGGGTAGTTTGGGGTAGTTTGGGGTAGTTTGGGGTAGTTTGGGGTAGTTTGGGGTTTGGGTTAGCTTGGGTTGTTGCGGATGGTTTCGGCTGGTTTGGGTGGCTTGGTTGCTGTAGTTTGGGTTAGTTTGGGGCTTGGGGTTTTGGGGGGGCAGTTTTGGGGCTCTTCTGGGTTTAGGGTTCAGAATTTGTTCTTGCAAAAGGGTTCCCAAAACCCAAGGGTACAACCTTAAGAGACCAAGGTATAACCCCTAGAGCTTCAGGAGGGTTTAGGGTTTTGGGGCTAGATATAACCGAGTACTCCCTAAGGATCCCTAATCTGCCTGAAAGGCTCCCTTAGGTACCTCAACCCTATCGACCTAATATAGTAGGGGGCTTAATAATCAGAAAAGGGTTTTGCAGTCTATTCTAGTATAACTATGAAGGGACCATAAGGGCATACTATGAGTAGTTATTCCGACCCCTCTTCTTAAAGCTGTACTCACAGCTCGGGGCCTACTTGTAGGATCCACCTCTTGGCCCGTATTCCTTTTTTGAAGCAGACAGGTGCCCTTTATGAGCCCCTGTTAAGCAACAAAAAGAGCTACCCTGTATTTTCCGGTTTAAGTTCGAGGCTTCTAGACTTCTACAACCTACAGCCCGGAACGCTATCTTGTTCTGCGTTCTTGGCCATCGACCCTAAACCCTAAACCCTGCACCCTGAACCCTAAACCCTAAACCCTAAACCCTAGACCCTAAACCCTCAACCCTAAACGCTAAACCCTAAACCCTAAATCCTAAACCCTAAACCCTAAACCCTAAACCCTAAACCCTAAACCCTAAACCCTACCTCATGAACCTGAAATCGGGCCCTGGAGCCTAAAAAGCTGCTGCAGTTACTCAAGGTGAGTCCCCAAACCAGACCTGGACCCCCAATGGTAACGCATTGTTCGAGGATTCTTACTTTCATTACTGCTATGATCTTGTACTATGTTGCACATCTATATATGTATATGGGTATATATATATATAGACATTATTCTTTGTTGGGGGGGAGGTTGAGGGTTTAGGGGCTTGGCGTTGCTACTTCTATGGTTAGTGGAACATACTGACAAAAAAATGAGCCGCCCCTTCTCTCCCCAAACATGAGCTACCATTGGGGGTTCATGGTACTTACTAACCAATCATAACTGGGCTTATGATCTTAGTTATAAGTGGGATAACCCCTATAAGGCCCTTTAGGGGTACTATTATAAGTAGGGTTATAAGCACAGTTACACTTGGTTAGTAAGTACCCTGAACCTCCAAGTACCATTGGGGGTCTAAGCAATCTGGCTTCCATATACCATCGGCCACAGGAAGATAGATGCCCATGCGCCAAGTTGTTTAGGGGTCTAGGGTTTAGGGTTTAGGGTTTAGGTTTAGGGTTTAGGGTTTAGGGGTTAGGGTTTAAGTTTTAGGGTTTTCTGAAGCCTCAACTGTAGAATTGTTGTCCGTATGCGGGGGCTGACCGATAAATCGCGCTGGAGCCCGTCCACAACCCCTCTCAGCCCTACAAACTATAAAGGCCCCAAACCCTAAACCCCCTAAACCCCCCTAAACCCTAAACCCTAAACCCAAAACCCTAAACCCTATACCCTATAAACCCTAAAAGCCCTAAACCCCAAATCCTAAACTCTAAACCCTAAACCCTAACCCTAAACCCTAAACCTCAAGCAACCATCGAGAGCCCAGAATGGGGCGACTGCGACCGCCCGTGTGGGTCTGGCCAGATGGCCGCTCGCCATCGCCTTCAGCGTTGAGGGTGTTTGGGTTTTAGGGTTTAGGGTTTAGGGTTTAGGGTTTAGGGTTTAGGGTTTGCGGGGTTTGGGGGGTTTGGGGGGGTGTTTGGGGTGTTTGGGGTGTTTGGGGTGTTTGGGGTGTTGGGGGTGTTTGGGGTGTTTGGGGTGTTTGGGGTGTTTGGGGTGTTTGGGGTTTAGGGTGCAGGGTGTTTGGGGTTTAGGGTTTAGGGTTTGCGGTTGAGGGTTTAGGGTGTTTAGGGTTCGTTTAGGTTTTTAGGCCTTTCTGGAATTCTAGAGTCGTAGGCTTTCGGGCTTTCGGGTTTCCGGTCCCCCGGATGAACGGCCCGAAAGCCCCCAAAAGCCTCCCTCTCTAGACTCCCCATAATTCCACAACCAAGGGCTCCTGAAAAAACCAAAACAAGAGTTTGGGGTGTAAGTAGGGTTTAGGGTTTACAAGTAGGAACCCCCAAGCTACAAGTAGGGTCACAAGGGCCCTAAAGGGGTGAGTCCTTCATCCTTCTGGGGGGGAGGTTTTTGAGCGAAGGCTGGTGGACCCCTTAGTCCCTTTCTGAGGTGTTGGGGGGCTCTCTTACTTATAAACTCACCTGCCTCCAGCAGAACTGGCTATTCGGGCGGAGGGGGGGGGGGGTGGGGCAGAAGCCTAAACCTTAAACCCTAAACCCCAAACCCCAAACCCTAAACCCTAAACCCGCACCCTAAACCCTAAACCCCAAATAGCTTCCTACTCCCTGAGCCTCAAGCCTCCTTGGCATATGCCTTTGGAGGATGAAGGGGGGTCTGAAGCTAATGCTTAAGTGCCGAGGACAATTGGAGCTTAGGGCTATAGGGTTAAGGGTTTCAAGTGTAGGGTTTCAGGTTCAGGGTTTGCGGCCAACAGCTTGGGTGTTTAGGTAGATTGGGGGGGGGGGGGTGGCTACTTTGTGACTTGGGCGCTCATAAGTTTGGGAAGCTTACAAGGTTTAGATTTCTCCCTAAACCCTAAACCCTTTTGCACATTAGAGGGGCTTAGGATGCCTTCATAACCCCCCCCCCCCCCCAAATGGTTCCTAATAGCCCTCTAGGACCCAGAGTAGGCCCTTATTCCCTTTTTGTTTGGGGTTTAGGTTCCCTTAGAAACCCCTTTAAGCCAAAAAGGGCACCCTCTTTGTTCCTAGGTTACTCCTGGGTCTGGCCCTGTATTTCCTCAATAATCTATCCCGGCCTTGAGGACCTTATAAAAGACGAGCCCCCTGAGCCACGGAACCCCAAGCCAAAACCCTAAACCCAAAAGCCCGGAAGGCCTAGAACCCTGTAGAGCCTTATAAGCCCTCAACCCTACACCCTAAACCCTGGGAAGCGTTCGATGGATGGCTGGCTGCTGGGTTCGCTTTAGCCGGCTATATGCCACGCAAGCGCACGGTGCTGAAGAAAGGCGCCGTGACATTAGTCACAAAGGCTGTTCAGAGCGCCCCCGTGACCATGGTTTAGGGTTTAGGGTTTAGGGTTTATAGGATTTAGGTTTTAGGGTGGATTTGTGGGAATCAGCATAGCTTTGTGGGCATCAGCGCTGTTGGGGACACGCCAGTCTGGCGCCAGTTGGACAGAGCTGGATGTCGAATTCAAATCCCGAAGGCCCAGCCGCCAAAGCACAAAAAGCCAGGAGAATGAAGAAGCCCAAAGCCTAAACCCCTAAAGCCCCCAAAGCCCTGAAACACTAAAACCCTAAGACCCCAAAACCCTAAGGCCCAACACCTCAAAACCCCAAGACCCTAAAACCCCAAACGCCGCAAACCCTAAAGAGCCCTAAGCCCTAAACCCTAAAGCCTAAACCCTAAACCCTAAACCCTAAACCCTAAACCCTAAACCCGAAGCTTCTGGGGCTCCAGGTCCGCACTCGCCACGTCGTCGAGCCAGCAAGGCATGGCGGCAGGCCGGAAGTGTTGAGGGTTTAGGGTGTAGGGCTCAGGGTTCAGGGTTTAGGGTTTAGGGCTAGGGTTTAGGGTTAAGGGTTTAGGGTTTAGGGTTAAGGGTTTAGGGTTTAGGGTTCAGGGTGTGGGGTTCAGGGTTTAGGGTTTAGGTTGAGGGTTTAGGGTGTAGGGTTTGGGGTTTAGGGTTAGGGTTTAGGGCATTTAGGGCGCAGGTTCACATGTCGGGCCTAGGGTCCAGGGTCCTCAGCCCTTGCAAGGATAGGAAAGTGCAGGGGCAAGTATTCTGGCCAAGGGTCTCCAGTTTTCGGAGGTGTCCTTGGACAGCGAGTCGCCGTCCCTGCAGTCGGGACAGGCTAGTTCAGATAGGCTTGCCTAAACCCTAAACCCAAGAGTTTTTTTTGGGCGCCAAACCCCAAAACCTGAGAGGCGAAGCCCAATGCCCTAAACTGCGGACTCGGATCTTCATACCAGTTTTCGGGTTTCGGGTATAGGGCAAGTAGGGCTCAATTCAGGGGCATTGGGCTCTCCCCCCCCCCCCCACCCCTCGCCCCTAGAAAGCCCTGCCGATCTCATGACAAGCAGACCAAAAGACACACCCCCCAACACGACATGCGTGGTCCCGGTGCCCTAAATACCCAGAATCCCTAAACCCTGGACTCTATTCCTTAATCCCTCAAACCTAACCCCTCAACCCTAAAACCCCCAAGCTCTAGACCAGTTTTGTTGGGGCTTTGGGGAGTTTGGGTCCATCGGCCCGGAGCCCGCTACACTCTATAAAGCCTGTAAACCCTGTAAACCCTATAAACCCTATAAGCCCCATAAGCCCCATAAACCCCTATAAACCCTAAACCCCAACCCTATAAACCCTAAATAACCCCCCATAAACCCTGTAAACCCTAAACCCACCAACCCCGTTGGCGCCGCAGGCCATGCTCAGGGGACTTGGCGCAGGCTGGGAAGCCTAAACCCCTAAACCCTAAACCCCAAAGCCTAAACCCTAAACCCTAAACCCTAAACCCTAAACCCTAAACCCTAAACCCTAAACCCTAAACCCTAAACCCTAAACCCTAAACCCTAAACCCTAAACCCTAAAGCTAAACGGGGTGGGAGGGGAGAAGGGCAAGTCAGGAGGTTTTAGGCTGCAGGGCTTCTCAGGGCAGGTTACATGGTCCCTCTCAGCCCCTTTACCTTCCTTTAAAGGGGAGGAATGGCCCCTGTATATGAGGGGCCCCTGTTTAAGGGCCCATACTAAGGGCCCACGCAACTACCCTTGGGTGTGGGTGCATTTTTTTTTTTTTTTTGGGGGGGGGGGGGGATTCGGTCCTTCGGGTTGGGGAGTTGCTAACCCCCCCCCCCCACCCCATGATGCAAATTTGTGCTGGGCAATTTGCAGGCAAGGTGGGCCAAGGGCCCATGTGGGGTTCAGGGTCTAGGGGTCAAGGGTTTTAGGGATTTTCGGGTTTAGGGTTGAGGGTGTGGGGTGAAGGGTTTAGGGCTTTATCAGGGTGGGTACATGATTCAACGGCCATTCCTGCTCCAGTTCTTGCAGCTTCAGTTGCGATTGGTTTTTTTGGGGCTTACGGCTTCGGGGTCAGGCCTCTAAAACCCTAAACCCTAAACCCTAAACCCTAAACCAACATGCAGCACATGTAAAACCATACCAACAGTCAGCAGGCCTACGGTGAGTCAAGGGGAGTCATTCTCGGACCCCTGAGGATGTACCCATAAGAGGTTCCCTTAGTAGACGCCTACCAGGACCCTTATATTCCCTTGGGGATCTTTAACAAGGGTCCCAAAACCCAAGGATACATCCTTAGGGGTCCAAGGGTAGAGTCCCTGAGTTTGAGGGGTTTAGGATTCGCTGCTGTATAGAAGAATAGGGCGAACTAGATGTCAATGGGGAGGCTGCTTTAGTCCTTTCGCTCCGGGTTTTGCCTTTCACTCGCTTGTTCATAGGACCCCCAGCGAAATCCCCGAAAGGGAGCCTCCAGATTACCTGCCATAGGCTGTATTATCCTCTCGATGTCCCCTCAACCGTCCCTTATTCCAAGAGTCCTTTGTGGGTGTTGTGAATGTAAGGCAATTTCTTGCGCGCCCACAATGATTCACAGGTGGCACCATGCACCCTGACACCATGCGACGACTCGCTCGGAAACCCAGCATGGGACCCTAAACCCTAAACCCTAAACCCTAAACCTGAGTACCAGGGCCAGGGTCGAAGAAGGACACAAATAAGGTGTAAGGGGTTTACGGTTTGGGGATTAGGCGATGTTAGGGCCGAAAGGGCCGGCCGAAGACGAAGATGTAAGCCCTAAACCTTAAGGACAAATTTTCGAGCTAGCGCCTCCCTCCCCAACAGGTAGGCCCTTGTTCCCTTTGTTCTTGGGGGGGGTTAGGTTCGGATCATATTCAGGATCGTTTTTCAGATTATAAGCGCCATCCAAAACCCCAAAAATGAAAGAACCTTTAAGACCCCAAACCCCCGATGCAGCCTTCGGGAAGCACCTCGGCCCGCGGGAGGTACTGCGGGGGTCGGAATAGTTGCTGTAATTTGTAGTCCCTTAATTATTTTTCTAGAATACCCCCCCCCCCCCCCCAAAAAAAAAAAAAAAACACACACACACACACAAAAAAAAACAGCTAAACACATGTTCTAAATACTAAGGCCCCTGGATTGTTCACGTTCGTGAACGTACGTGAAAAGATCGGGAGTCGTCGGAGCTGCTGTTGGTAGGGAACTTTAACAATTTCCATAATAAGCCATGCAAAGCCTACACGCTCTAAACCCTACAACTTCTATTTGCTTATGAACCACCAAGAAATACAAGATACTATTCCGTATACCCTCATAAGGAAGCATATAATTCACAAGCCGACAGTCCACATACAGACCGAATAAAATCGACCCAGTGTCGGGGATGCCTAAGCATAGGGTTTAGGGTTCAGGGTTTAGGGTTTAGGGTTTAGGGTTTGGGGTTTAGGGTTTAGGGTTTAGGGTTTAGGGTTTAGGGTTTAGGGTTTAGAGGTTAGGGTTTAGGGTTTAGGGTTTAGGGTTTAGGGTTTAATTAGGGTTTAGGGTTTAGGGTGTAGCCAAAGAGCCAGACCCCTGAACCCTACCGAGCCAGAGAGTTTTGTGGTGAATGCGCTTTTCATTGTCTACTATGATTTGCTTCAGAATCATGAGTAATCTTCCTTATAAGGGTAGCGTAGGGATGAGCATCTTGTGCTTTTGCTGGTGGTTCTTGATCTTTTTTTGAAATTTATTTCGCCGAGAAGCCCGCCGGAAGACTACTTTCCATTACGGGGGATTTCGTATGGGGAAATACCACCAAAATTTAAAGAAACAACATGGGGGGGGGGTTCAAATAAATTATCGGCCTCCCTTTTTTGGCTTGGCTTAAAATTAAAACCTTTAAAGAAGCCGAAGCTTTATTTTCCCCAAATCTGAGGCCCTTTCAGAAAGCTAGGATTTCTTATGTGATTGCTTCTTGAAGAAGAGAAGTTTTCATTCTTTCCTGAGACACCCCTTGTGGGCTCTGGGGTTTGCATGGCTTATAGGGATCAGTTCACAGGGTTAGAGCCCGAGGGGCCCCCGCAGGGCGCCTGAACCCAGAGCCCTACATCCGCCACGATCTTTGCTGGCTGGCTCTTAGCAGGGAGGGAATAAGGGCCCTATATTTCCCCTTTAAGGGATGCTATACCTCATTCCCTCATTCCCTAAACCCTAAACCCTAAACCCTAAAACCGACTAAGAACCAGCCAGTTTTGTGAGGTGTGAGTACCAGGACTGCGCATGGTCTGAGTCTGGAGCCCAGCCAGCTGCGAAGACTCAGGTTCGGGCGGTTTAGGGTTTGGGGTTTAGGGTTTAGGGTGTAGGGTTTAGGGCCTAGGGTTTAGGGTTTAGGGTTTAGGGTTTGCGGCTCACAGGATTCATGGGGTCCTATAGGCTCTGATTCAGGGCTTGCGAGGGCTAAGAAGGGTTCAGGGTGCTTCTGCAGCCTAGACCCCCGGCCGCCCCAACCTCGAGCCTGGGCCGCAAAACCGAGACTGCCCTAGCCCTAAGCTCTAAGCTCTAAATGCGAATCCCTCAACCCAGGCCCTGGACCCAAGGCCCTAGGCCTGTGAAAATAAGCGCCAACCCAGATGAACCCTGTTTGAAGGGACCACTTGGGGCGGATCAGACCTTACGGGCCCCAAAACCCCATGGAGCCCCAAAGCCTTAAAGCTTGAGTTCCCGGGTCAAAAAGGACCCTAGTCTCGACACCTCCACCTCCCAAAGGCATCTGCGACGTCAGCCTACTCTACACCCGAAACCCTAAACCAAAAAACTCCAAACCCTAAACCCTAAACCCTAAACCCTAAACCCTAAACCCTAAACCCTAAACCCTAAACCCTAAACCCTAAACCCTAAACCCTAAACCCCAAACCCCAAACCCCAAACCCCAAACCCTACCCAGTTGGTCCGACTGGGGCGCTTGTGACCAGCGCTGCCCTCAGTCTGCTGCAGTTGGGTTCTCAGTAGCAGAGTACTCGTAGGTAGCCTGTAGCCTTTTTGGGGGTTTAGGGTTTAGGGTTTAGGGTTTAGGGTTTAGGGTTTAGGGTTTAGATCCCTAGAAAATTTCAAAGGTTGACCTTTGGTTCCCCCAGGTTACTGGACAACTGAGGGTTTAGACCGGGCACCCATGGTGAGACCAGCACCGTAGAACCTAGGGTTTGGGGTTTAGGGTTTTGGGTTTTAGGGTGTGGGGTTTAGGGTTCTAGGGTTTGGGGTTAGGATTTAGGGTTTTCGGGTTTAGGTTTATGGCTTTAGGGTTTTAGGGTTTGGGGTGTTAGGGTTTTGGGGTTTTGGGGTTTTGGGGTTTTGGGGTTTTGGGGTTTTGGGGTTTTGGGGTTTTGTGGTTTGGGGGTTTTAGGACTGTAGGGTTCAGGGTTAGGGTTCTAGGGTTTTGGGGTTTAGGGCTTTTAGGGTTTCAGGGTCTAGGCTTTTTGATGATCGGCCACAGAGGCTAAATCTCTTGCAGCCAAGGTTGCTAGGCATGAGCAGTATGAGGGGGCTGACGTCGGTTTGATCCAGTAGCCTGACCCCGCCGGCCGGGGCTTAGAGTCAGTGCACGATGCCCGTTTCGCATGCGTGCATTTTCAACACGCATGTTTGCATGTGTCTGTACATATAGGGAGCGGGAGGGAGAAGGAGAGAGATGGAGAGAGAGAGAGAGAGGGAGTGATGGAGAGAGAGAGAGAGAGAGAGCGAAACAGAAAAAGAAACGTCATTTCTACAGAGCCAACTGTATGCTGAAGCACCCTAAACCCTAAACCCTAAACCCTAAACCCTAAACCCTAAACACTAAACCCTAAACCCTGAACCCTAAACCCTAAACCCTCTAGGGTCGAGAGGGCTTGGGCTTTGGACATGTGCTTGCTACCCATGGCGGGGTGTCAGTCCGCCGTAGACTTCGCACCAAACCCCCAACGCCTCCCCACCCTCCCCCCCTCTCCTCCCCTCCCCTCCCCCCCAAAACCCAAGTCCACAAGCATCTTAGGGTTCAGGGTTTTGGGTTTAGGGTTTTGGGTTCAGGGTTTATAAGCAAGGATTCTAGGGATTGTAGGAATTGTAGGTACAGGGCAAATAGGGCTAAAAGCCTCAAGTGGAGGTGTGATGGTCAGATGCGCCGGCACAGACGGGCCTGGGAGCTCAGGAGCTTCCTTGCTTGGGGGTTTAGGGTTTAGGGTTTAGGGCTTCGGGCTTTAGGGTTCAGGGTTTAGGGTGTAGGGTTTAGGGCTTTTAGGGCTTGGGGCTTTAGGGTTTAGGGCTTAGGGCTTAGGCTTTAGGGTGAGTGCTACTTGTAGGCGTTTGTTTGAAATTGGGTTTAGGGTTCAGGGTATAGGGTTTAGGGTGTACCGCCGAAGTAACGGTACGCTTATATTTGGAAACTCCCAATGTGGATTAGTTCTCTCAAGTTTTAGTAGTTTTCCCCTTTATTGTTGGGCTTGGTTTTCAGTCTTCAAGTTTGGTTTCATACATAGTCTGAGGGTTTAATTGTATAGCTGATTGGTTTCTTTCGATTTCCGGATTCGGGGATGGAGGATTTAGGGCTTGGTGGCTGAGGATTCGTATTAGCCTGGGACTTTTCTTTCGGATGAATGACGGGTGGGCTGTGGCGTGCAGTCTGGCATGCTTACGCACATGCGTACTCATCCCTTCCTGCAACTCCAAACCCCATTGATAATTAGGGGTGCTGGGCCCCGAAAGACCCCGAAACTTGTAACAACCCTATAGGCCCGAAACCCGAAACCCGAAACTCGAAACCCTAAACCCTAAACCCTCAACCCTCAACCCTAAACCCTAAACCCTAAACCCTAAACCCTAAACCCTAAACCCTAAACCCTAAACCCTAGCCCTAAACCCTAAACCCCCAGGGAAGATCCCTGCCCAGGTGCAAAGCCACGCCGCCTGTGGCGGTCGGCAGTGTATGCCAAAAGCTGAGAGATCAGGGTTTAGGGTTTAGGGTTTCGGGTTTAGGGTTTAGGGTTTAGGGTTTAGGGTCTATTTGTTTAAGAACCCCCAATACGGATCGTTGTTTTTAATTTTTTTTTTTTTTTTTTGGGGGGGGGGGGCTCTTAAGCAAATACTACCTACAACACGACCTTACTCGTAAAACATTGCCTCGACTCGCAACTCTAGCTCCGTAAATAGACAAAAACAATAGATGTGTAACATTATGTGCAGATATATGTATATACGCATACATGCATATATATATATATATATGTATGTATGTATGTGTACATATATATATATATGTATGTTTCTTAAAATTCTTCATTTATGTATTTATTATCTACATGGTACCATCGGCTTGAAGGGGCCTTGGTACTATATCTCCGCTGCCCGCATGGACCTGCACTCTAAAGCCTAAAGCCCTAAACCGCAAGCCCTAAGCCCTAAACGCTAAAAACCCTAAACCCTAAACCCTAAACCCTAAACCCCTAAACCCTAAACCCTAAACCCTAAACCCTAAACCCTAAACGAGCCCAGGCCCGGTGATGCCGAGCAGATACGCAAGTGTCCGCGCTTCTGCGCGCGCCCCAAGCGCGGCCGCGCAACGCGAGCCGGAGTTTTTTGGGCTCCGGGGCTGATTAGGGTTTCGGGTTTTGGGTTTGAACCTTACAACCTGCAAACCCTATACCCTATATAACCCTACACCCTCGACATTTGGGGATGAAGTCTCAGGTTTCTTTGGCTTAGGTCTTGTCCTCGGACCCGGAGTAGGCCCTTATTTCCTTTTTTTAGGGCAGGGGTTCCCTTGTAACCCTCTTGACACCAGAAATGCTACCCTTGTTGTTCCTAGGTTACTCCTGGGTCTAGTGTCTTTCGGGCGCGCGGAGCCGAAGATGTGGCCTGATAGTCTGTGGTCTTGCATCCTTGCTTTTGCGAGTTTTGGGGTTTAGGGTTTAGGGTTAGGGTTTAGGGTTTAGGGTTTAGGGTTTAGGGTTTAGGGTTTAGGGTTTGGGGTTTGGGGTTTGGGGTTTGGGGTTTGGGGTTTGGGGTTTGGGGTTTGGGGTTTAGGGATGCAAGGGTTTCCTTTACTAACCCTCTTATTCTAACACCGACCCCACACTCCAAAGCCTGAACAACAAGCCCTACATGAATCCCCAACCCCGAACTCTGGGGTTGAGAGGGCTTGCCCCTTTAGGGTTTAGGGTTTAGGGTTTCGGGTTTAGGGTTTAGGGTTTAGGGTTTAGGGCCCTTCCTCCGCTCCCCTGTAGTGGGGTTTCAGAAATGCTGGGGCCCGGAGTAGGCCCTTGTTTCCTTTTTGTAGGATATGGGGTTCCCTTATAATCCCCTTAAAACAAAAAAGGGTACCATTTCTATTCCTAGGCTACATTACTCCTGGGTCTAGAATGACTGCGGAATCAACGTTCAATCCTTGTGTGACCAAGCCTTTTTGCAACATGTCCTTTCAAGGGTGTCAGGCCCTGGACTTAAACCCCTGAACCCTAAACCCTAAACCCTAAACCCTAAACCCTAAACCCTAAACCCTAAACCCTAAACCCTAAACCCTAAACCTCTCGAGACAGAGCTTATCACAGTTGTAGTGTCGAACGACTCGTGGCTCGGTTGCCTGCCTATGCGGGGCCATGTCCCTAACCCCTACAGGGTGGGGCCCCTAGCTATAAGTAGAGTTATCAGGGCCCTAAATTGGGTTATAAGGACCCTAAGTTAGGTTATAAGTCCCTTAACTACAGTTAGTATAGTAAGGGGGCCCCACCCTGTAACACCAGAACCCCAGAAGCCCCAAGCCCTAAGCCCTGCTTTCGCAGGTTAGTTCCTATTCTTATAGGAGCAACGCAAGATGTTTTTTTGTCATCTCAAGGTAAACCAAGAAGATCTTCCCCCTAAACCCTAAACCCTAAACCCTCAACCCTAAACCCTCAACCCTAAACCCTAAACCCTAAACCCTTAAAGAGGCCAGCCAGAGTCGAGACCCTCCCAGCCCAGCATCAGCATGAAAGCGCAAAACGCACACTGCAGCTGACGGCCCAAGCTCCTTTTTTGCGCTGGATGTCCATGGACTCGGGACGAGTAGGGTTTAGGGTTTAGGGTTTAGGGTTTAGGGTTTAGGGTTTAGGGTTTAGGGTTTAGGGGGTAGGTCACAGAGGTGGGAAGAATTATAACCTGATCTCAATGCTCTTAGACTTTCATTGTGCCTTTGTGAGCATGTGCTTCCGCTGCCTGGGTGTAGATGAGAAGAGGTCCTTCGGTTCTAGCTCGAAGCATGCCCTGTTGTCTAGGATTTAGGGTGTAGGGTTTAGGGTTTAGGGTTTAGGGTTTAGGGTTTAGGGTTTAATGAGGTTTCAATCTACCACTTCAGCCAAGGCCCTAGTTCTCTCGCCTTGGGCATCTTTCACCATGGCTTCCTAGCCCTCCCCACCCTAAGCCTGAACATACGAGTTCTTCGTAGGGAGATGGGGATGTTAGGTAGCTTACACCCCCCCGAATATATCCTTTTAATGGATTATTCCGGACGTCCCTACAAACAAGCATCAGTAAGCAAAGCCCCAAGCCCTATTTCCTCGTAATCCCACACCCCCGCTCCCCCCCCCCCCGGGATACCCCTACCCCAGCGCAATGGTGGAAGCCTTGTTGGCCTCCTTTCAGGAGCTAAACGAAACTAGCGTTGAGGGCTTAGGGTTTCGGGTTTAGCGTTAGGGTTTAGGGTTCAGGGTTCAGGGTTCAGGGTTTAGGGTTTAGGGTTTAGGGTTTAGGGTTTAGGGTGGGCTAAACCCTAAGCCCGAAGCCCTAAACCCGAAAGCCCATTGCGAAGGATTCAGCTTGATTTTTGATACGCGGAACTCCCTCAAACCGAAACCCTCAACCCTAATCCCCAAACGCCCTGAATCCCTTCAGACCTTCAGATTGGTGCGGGTTAGGGAGCAGGGTTTAGGGTTAGAGTCTAGCGTTCAGGGCTTGCGAGTTTCAGGATCTCGGTTTTTGGGATTTAGGGCTAAAGCACAGGGCTTGTAGGGTTTCGGTGAAGCTTGGGGAGCAACGCTGGCTCTTCCGATTGGAGGAAAGGCTGCCACAAGCAGCGGTCATTCAGAATTTCTGAGTGGTTCCTTTCTGCCACCCTAAACCCTAAACCCTAAACCCTAAACCCTAAACCCCCCACCCGACAGACCTTGCTCTCATGAACTCCCGAAGCAAAGCCTTCGAGCTTCTTCCAGGAGCAACTGGAAAGAGAGCACCGGCAGGCCGCTAGGGCTTGGGTTGGTTCGGGTTTCGGGTTTCGGGTTTCGGGTTTCGGGTTTAGGGTTTAGGGTTTAGGGTTTAGGGGCTTTAGGGGCTTTAGGGCTTTAGGGCTTTAGGGCTTTAGCTCTTTAGCGCTTTAGGGCTTTAGGGCTCAACGGCTTCAGGGCGTCAGGGCTTCAGCGTTTGGAGGAAAATGTGTTCAAGGGTTTGGGGGCATAGGGCTTCAGGGCTTTAGGGCCTCAGGGCTTCAAGGTTTAGGGGCCAGGGTGGAGACGAAGGCTTTCAAGGGTTTGGAGTTTTGGATGCATGGAGTGGCTTTGGAGTTTTGGATGCATGGAGTGTAGGGTTCATGTGCAGGTCTTCGTGAGCGCATATGCAGGGTCATAGGTATGGGTGGGTGTACATGGACCGGGCCGTACAGCTCGAGTCCACAAGTGAAGAAGAAACTAGGGTTTCCGGTTTAGGCCTAAACCCTGAACCCTAAACCCTAAACCCTAAACCCTAAACCCTAAACCCTAAACCCTGCGATCGAACAAAATTTAGCCACAGAACAACCCCTGACCCACCCCCCACCCCCCACACATGTCTGCAGCTGATGGCAGTGCTGAATCCGGGATCATGAAGGATGAGCTTTAGGGCTGTCCGTGGCCAAATTTACCGCTAAAGCCCCCTTAGGACTCTTTTAGTTTGTATTTATGTAAAACCCACCACAGGAATGCGAAAATTGTCGTTTTTCATGAAGTTTCTAAGGAAGGTACAGAAGGATAAGAAAGTAGGGAACCGTATCCCTAAACCCTAAACCCTCAATCCTGAGCCCTATACCATAAAGCCCTAAACCGCAAACCCATTGGTTCAGCGCCCAGGGGTTCTGGGCTTCAGGGTTAGGGCTTAGGGCTTTAGGGTGCAAGGGTTTAGGTTGGGATGTTCCCCTTTATACTAACAGTCCTGAATAAGGGTTATAATCGGGAGTACTTGAATCCCTTTCAGGATTGTTAGTATAAGGGGGAACATCCCAAGGTTTAGGCTTTGAGGGTGTCAGGGTTGAGGGCTTCGGGGTTTGTTTGGTCTTAGAGAGCAGGTGGAGGAAAAGCACAAGGACGTTTGGCACCAGCACCTTGCATGTAGTCGTTGATGTGAGACAGAAGCTTTTGCGTTGCGGGCATAGCCCTTGCTTCCCCAAACGCGAAACGTCCACCCAGACCGACAGAATCGCATTTACTTTCTCCGGGCTCTTAATTTTATGTCTCTACGGCTTGTAACATATCGGCATATACGAACCCAAAAATCCCCAACCCACAAACACAGCTTTGCTGTCCGCTTTCGGGTTGAGGGAGATGGGGCTTAGGGAGTTGCTTCAATGAAAAGTACCGCCGGGGGTTGTTTGAGGTTGGTAGGGTTTGGGGTTCTCGGGGTTGATGTCGAAACACTGCGTGATCTATGTTTCGATCGTGCACCACCACGCTGAGGCGTCCAGTACTTCCCCACCTTCAACTCTAATACCTTAATTTAATACGCGAAACACTAACATGAAAAATCTCTCCCCCAAAAAAGCTGACAGATGCCTTCACAAGGAAAAAACATGAGCCCGACAGTGAATTGAAACAGACACTAATCAAGGCTGAGGGAACCCTAAACCCTAAACCCGAAATCCTAAACCCTAAACCCTAAATCCCAAACCCTAAACACCCTCTAACAAAACCCCGCGTTCAGCTCTTGGCCCAGCACCAGATTTGTGTTGAAGGTTGACTTGTGCATTCCCCGAGGCCCCAAGAACTACCCCTCAATTGAGGAAGATGTTGGGATGTTCCCACTTATACTTACCTAGCCAATAGTTGAACTTTAAACTTTTTGGGTTTCCTTATTTAAGAGGAAAATGAAGTTTAACCTTTTTTCCCTTTGGTTATTGGAGAGGTAAGTATACTAACAGTCCTGAATAGGGATTATAACAGGGGCTACGATACTCCCTACTAAGGACTGTCAGCATTAGGGGGAAAACCCCAAGGAAGGTGCCTTAAATCATCTTGGGATCACTAGGCTGCTTGAAGGTCTCTTCCTGAATTTAAGGGGTAGTTGGGCTCTTTGCCCTAAACCTTGAGAACCCCTAAAACCCTGAACCCTTTAAATAAAGGGCTATAAAGAGCTCGATGGGCTGAAAACCCCTAAACCCTAAACCCTAAGTCCTAAACCCTAAACCCTAAACCCTAAACCCTAAACCCTAAACCCTAAACCCTAAACCTTAAACCCGGATCCGAGGCTACACCGTGTGCACAAGAGTGTGGTGGCGCGGCTTGAGGCCGAGAACGCGACTCTGCGTGCACAGCCTCCAGCTGGCAAGAAGATCGCAGAGGTTTAGGGTTTAGGGTTTGGGGTTTGGGTTTTTTTGGGGTTTGGGGTTTTGGGGTTTAGGGTTTAGGGTGAAGTTGGTAGGCCAGTGGTACCCGTTTTTCCCTTCTAACAGCAGCCAACCCCGAAAAGAGTACCTTTGAAAGGAGGAGTTCAGACTCTTTTATTGATTGGGGTTTGGGGTTTGGGGTTTGGGGTTTAGGGTTTAGGGTTTAGGGTTTAGGGTTTAGGGTTTAGGGTTTGGAGTTCAGGGTGTACCTGGCGGCCCTTTTGGCAAGAAGTAGGTTTAGCAAGTGGGGTTATGGGAATGATTACATGGAATTCCAGGAATAAAGAAGCAGACTTACTACCTCAAAAGGGCTTCCGATCAGGGCTTCGTGTCATCAACCCTTCGGCTACCCCCAAAGCCCTGGCACAGGGATCGATCAGACCCTTTCAATAACCCTAAACCCTAAACCCTAAACCCTATGCTTCTCTAAGTCTGGGCTTTCATGAAAACCTAAGCAGCGAAACCCAGAAGCTTGTGTGCTCTTTGTTTGTTAGGGTAGTTACATGGTCCCCCAATATGGGCCCTTAACTGGGGAACCCTTATACAACCATGAAACATGACATGCCATACGAACCCCAAGGGACCATATCTCAGAATCCTTTAGAGAAGGTAAGGTAAACCCTAAACCCTAAACCCTAAACCCTATAAACCCTAAACCCTAAACATATTAAGGGAGCATGTAACTCCGCATGTATGTGTGTCTTTGGGAAATATTTCTTGGGGTCCATGTACTCATATCCTGTATCCTTCGGCCCTAAAGCTACTTACCGGAATCCTTTAAACCCCCCAGTTTATACTAAACCCTAAACCCTGAACCCCAAACCTAAACCCTAAACCCTAAACCCCAAACCCTAAACCCTAAACCCTAAACCTATACCCACGGGGTTCGGGAAGCTCGTTCGCGTTTCGCATCCGAGGCTGGAGGCGGCGCGTCAGAGCTTCCACACCCAGGTGGAAGAGGCGCAGAGGGGGTTTAGGGTTTAGGGTTTAGGGTTTAGGGTTTGCGGCTTCTGGCCCCTTAACACAGACGTGCATAGTGAGCTTTGCCAAGCATCGTTTTTTTTGACGGCCGGTACCCACTTCAAGTAGGGAATAGACCTTGAAGTGCACCAAGGTTTGCAGGGTCAACCCTAGACCCTAAACCCTAAACCCTAAACCCTAGACCCTAAACCCTAAACCCCAATTAAGGGGTCGACCTTGACGTATCTGCGGTTCTGGACGTGCGGGAGAAAAGGCACAGAAGCCGGCTTTGGAGTTGCCGATGCCCGATCCCAGGACCCCCCCCGGGCCGCAGTTTTTTGTTCGATGAGTCGAATCCCTAAACCTCAAACCCTGAACCCTCCGCAGTTTAGGAGGTCTTAGGATTTGGGGTGTTCTGCTTCTAAGAGTCTTTTCGGATGTGGGTTTGAAGGTAGGTTGTAGGGAGAAAAACCTGGAAAGCCTCCTTCCCCAAAGGCCCGAGGGCTTGAAGCTAAACCCTAAACCCTAAACCCTAAACCCTAAACCCTAAAGGCTTGAGGGCTTCCAGGGCAGAAGCTGGCTGGAGTCTCATCATCAGCACACATTGCCGGTTTTGCGGATGTGAACTGGCTTGTTTAGGGTTTAGGGTTTAGGGTTTCGGGTTTCGGTTTCGGGTTTCGGGTTCGGGTTTCGGGTTTCGTGTGTAGGGTTCTTTCAGCCCCCTGGAAGCTCAAGATGACCTGGGAGCCAGAGTAGGCCCACATTCCCTTGTTTTAGGGCTTAGGCCTCTGAAGCCGCCCGCCCTAAACCCTAAACCCTAAACCCTAAACCCTAAACCCTAAACCCCTTTAAACCCAAGAAAGTTCCCCCTTTCTATTAGGTTACTCTTAGGTCCAGAGGTTGATTTCGGCGTGAGAGCCTCTAAGCCCCTACCCCGCGCCACCCTCAAGCTTCAACTCTGAAATCATGCTTAGGGTTTTAGGGTTTTAGGGTTTAGGGTTTAGGGCTTAGGGTTTAGGGTTTAGGGCTTAGGGTTTAGGGTTTAGGGCTTAGGGCTTAGGGTTTAGGGTTTAGGGATCGGCTCTGCACCTCCAAACCCCAAAAAAACCTCCAACCAACCCTGGTGGATCTGCGTGATCAGCTCAGCGCGTCTGAAAGTGGGCGAGTCCGGTCTCCAACAAACATGGGCCCTAAAACCCCCCAAAACCCTAAGCCCTAAGCCCTAAACCCCAAACCCTACTCCTAAACCCTAAACCCTAAACCCTGAACCCTGAACCCTGAACCCTGAACCCTGAACCCTGAACCCTGAACCCTAAATGAGTTTTCAAGGTGAAGGCAGAGACTTCCGATGACAGCATCAGTTGCAACGAGAGCCTCGGAGAAGGGGGAGGGGATCCGAATCAGGAAGATGTCAGCGTCTAGACCTTGTTTCCTGGCCAAGTTGAGGGTTTAGGGTTTAGGGTTTCGGGTTTAGGGTTGGGGGTTTGGGTTTGGGGTTTAGGGCTCCTTCAAACCTGAGGGCTTACCCAAAGCCTCCGAGGACCCTCCGGACTCCGCCCAGTCCCTCTCTGTGGGGACATTTGGGAGCGTTTTGCCCTTGGTTTTGAAGGGCCAACTAAACCCTAAACCCTAAACCCTAAACCCTAAACCCTAAACCCTAAACCTAAACCCTAAACCCTAAACCCTAAACGCGCCTCGAGGAACCGGCCACCTTCAGGTGAGCTGACTCTGTCCTTCGCACCTGCTTCCGAAACAAGCTCAGGCGCGGATACCGCATCAGAAAGTGTTTAGGGTTTAGGGTTTAGGGTTTAGGGTTTAGGGTTTAGGGTTTAGGGTTTAGGGTTTAGGGTGCCCTCAACACCTCTGACCTTGAGCTTTTCACCGTCAAGGTTTGATACCTGCAGCAGCTTACTGTGCTACTGGTAAGAACAAAGTAAGGGACTCATAGTCATAGCATACACTTTAGTTATCTAGCAGAGAACTTAACAGCTGCTTCCCCTCTCCTTCAACGACCTTTAACTACGAGGCACTCCCCTGTAGGTGATGGGGGCGGGCAGGAAGCGACTCAGCGTTCTAGGGCTCAGCAGGATTTGAATGTATTGGGATTTAGGAATCATTGGGTTTTTGGGGTTGTCAGGTTACGGGGTAACCTAGATGGCTTATTCACCCATAGAACAGCCATTATTGCTATGGTTTCTGCGTCTTGAATCCTTGAAAAGGGTCAGGCTTAACCTGAATTCTGTAAGCCGGGCCTGAACCCCTAAACCCCAAACCCCAAACCCATGTCCCGGATATTTATATTTATATATATATATATATATTTATACACACACACACTTGCATTTTTTTGAGTTTGTCTGTTTGTTCGGTCTAAAACGTACCCGAACTGCTCATTGAACAGATCGGCCTCTACAATATGTGTACGGGCCTGTTTCTCCTAGATACCAAAGACTGTAGAGAGGGGGGATCAACTTATTTGTGGCTTTAAGCGGCGGTATCGTGCGTTTAGGGTTTAGGGTTTAGGGTCTAGGGATTATAAGGTTCAGGGCCTAGCGTCCCAGAAGAGTACCCTGCTATGTGCCCAGACGACTCCGATCTCGGCGCCGCATTCGCGGACTGGAGCCTTGTCTACTACGAGTTGCTTGAGGTCCTGCCAAGCACTCTAGATATTAATATATATATATATATGCTACCCCCCCCAGGAGAATCTACCTTTTCAGGTAATCTTGGATCTTGGATGGGTTTAGGGTTTAAGGTTTAGGGTTTAGGGTTGAGTGATGGTACCCCCCCCCCCCAATCTTATGGTTCGAGGCGTACCGTCCTTCCTTCTCCATTATCTGCAATTGATATACAGTACATATACCCTATATACATACATGATGTGGGCACTTATCCTACTTTGTCTTTGCTTTTCCTAGCCCTATGGGATTTAAAGTTCAAGAGTTTAAGCCTCAAACCCTATAGGGTTACAAGGTTCTGTTACTGTAGGGTTTAGCGGGTTTAGGGTTTAAGGATTCTAAACGTGAGCCCTGTAAGGCTTCAGGGTTTGTCGTTGAAACAGTAAAGGGGTTAAAACCCTACAAGGTTTCGGGTTACGATTTTTAAATTCCTAAGTCTTAAACCACAAAAGGGTAAACCATGTAGGGTTTAAAACCCTATAAGGGCTAGCCCCGATAGGGTTCTAGAGATACACCCTGAATAACCCTAAAGCTTTACATCCTATAGGGTTTAAATATTTCAACCTAAACCCTAAACCTTTAAACCTATAGAGTTTAAAGGCCACCTATTCGGTTTAAATACCTAACCCTATAGGGACTCTATAGGGTTTAAGGTTCAAGCCTTTAGGGTTACAGATTGAATGCCCAAGCCTTAGGTTTTAATCACTAGATCTTGCACCTGTAAAATCCTATGGGGCTTGCAGATTGTAATGCCTAAACCTCAAGGCTAAATTCCTAACTTCATTCGCCTTCAAAACCTAAGGTCTGGGCATTTATACTTTTAGCGCCTTTAGGGTTAAGACCTTGGAACCTTCATAGGGTTTTAGGGTTCTGACCCTAAAGGGTTTAGGGTGAGGTTGAAATGTCTAAACCTTAAACACTTAAGGTTTAAACTCTATGGGCTTAGGTTTGAATGCATGAGTCTTAATTAAACCCTGAACCTTTACACCTTAAACCTATAGGGTTTAAAGGTTAAGGGCTTAGGTTCAATTGCCGGTTAAATGCCTGAATCTTAAACCTGTAGGGTTTAAAAGTTAAGGGTTTTGGTTTAATTTCCGGCTTAGATTTGAAATCCTTACATCTTACACCCTAAACCTTTAAACCTTAACCCTATAGGGTTTAAAGGTTAAGGGTTAAGTTTAGTTGCTTAACCTTGAAACCCCATAGGGTTTAAAGGTGTAGGGTTTAAGGTGTAGCCCTAGATCCTATAGGTTTAAGGCATAGCGATTAAAACCCTAAACCTGTAGGGTGTCGGGGCTTCTCTTAAATCCTTAAAGCCTTAAAGCCTTAACCCCGATAGGGTTTTAGAGACAAGCCCAGCCCAAACAACCCTTAACCTTAAGAAAAAAACCCTGGAGCTGGAGCGGGAGCGGAGCGGAGCGGAGGGAGGGGGGGGGGGGGGGGGGGGGGGGGGAGGGGGGGGGGGGGGGGGAGTAACCACACAGGTCCCAGGCCAGTTGGAAGAACCCCCCCCCCCCCCCCCCCCCCCACCTCCTAAGCAACCCGACTGCTTATAAGCAACCCAACTGCTTCTAAGCAACACACCTAAAACAAAAGACAAACTCTTATACCTCATCCTCTGGATATGGAAATCTGAAACTCTCATCATGTAGAGATTGAAATGCGAATCTTGTTGAAGATGAGAGGGTAAGAATCTATACGAAAGCGTTAGAGGTATCTTCAACCCGATACGAAAAAGCTACAGGTGTCTTAAACCCCAACCCTTTGGAGGTAGATTCTCCAGGGGGGGGGGGGGGTACCATATATATATATATATATATGTATATATATACAGTTGTGTATATGTATATATGCATATCCACACACATGTGTATATATATATATACACAGATGTATACATACAGATATATGCACATATATGAGCCTAAACACGCTGTAGATCCCAAAGATGGTGGGCTCTGAGCCCTTTTCAGGGGTGTTGAATGCACTTTCTGAAGCCCCAAGCTGCGAGCTCTTAGGGTTTAGGGTTTAGGGTTTAGTCCTCAGACCACCCTGATCTGAACCCCAAACCTCCAAAACCCTAAAGCCACCCAAAGATACCTAGAAGCGTTTTGGGTTGCTTTGACTTCCAAGATCTCGCTGGTCCCGTTTCATCACAAAGAGCTATCGCATCCATTGTACTTTGTAACTTTGTGTTTAAACGAAACTAGGACGCCAGCCTAGGCCCTCATTCCCCTTTAAACCAAAAAAGGCACCCTTTTCATTCCTAGGCTAAACCTGGGTCTAGGAAGGTTTCTCGGACCTATGCTCAGGAGCACCATCCTCGGCAGTCCCGCAGAACCTTGCTGGCAATATGGGAGGTTGGGTTTTGGGTACTTATAACCCCGATTACAACTGTACGCAAAAGCCCCCCCAAGTCCTCTAAGTAGATTATAACTAGAATAATAGACTTATATTTGGGGTCATAAGTACCCATGAACCTCCAAGAGGTTGGTTGAGGGTGTCGAGGTCAAAGGGTTGTGCCAGATGGCGGTGAGCGTGGCTCAGCGTCGCTTCTGGGTAAGGCACATAGCATAACATGGTTACATAGCCGGTGAAGAAGTATCCTCATCTGGCAAGTGAGCTTACGTTCCTTACCAGCATGGGCTACTACACGCTACAACCCCCCGCCCCCCCCCCACCCCCCCCCCCCCAAAAAAAAAAAAAAAACCCTTTATAGCGTTGATGATAGGGCCAAAACCGCCCATCCTGTTAAGCCCTGAATGCCCCTAAACCCTAAGCCCTAAACCCTAAACCCTAAACCCTAAGCCCTAAACCCCAAAACCCTAAACCCGAAACCCGAAACCCTAAACCAAGAGCCCAGAGGTTTCTTTGCAGCCAAGCTCAGTCTCCGGCTCGGCAAGTTGAAAAATTTTGAGCTTCCGAGGTGCAACTGCGGCTCATTGCTGATGATCAGACTCTTGGTTAGCCTCGTGGTACCCTTTGTTCCCTTTGTTTTTGGGGTTCAAGGTTCCTTTTTTTTGGGGGGGGTTCAAGGTTCCTTCTTTTTTTGTTGGGTTCAAGGTTCCCTTATAACAGTAACCAACCAATAAGAAGGGTGCCTTTGTTTTTGTATACACAGTGTCTTTAAGGGTTATGCTTGGTAGCCCCCGTGGTACCCTTGTTCCCTTTTTGTTGGTTCAAAGATCCCTTATAAAGAACCCTAAACCCTAAACCCTAAACCCTAAACCCTTGTTCGAATATGGTTACTGGGGCTGCCAAGGACTTCGATGATGATTGTCCACAAGGCGTGCAGCGGATCTTTTCCCTAAACCCTAGACCCTAAACCCTAACCCTAAAACCCTAAATCCCTAACCTAAACCCTAAACCCTAATAGTAGCGGGGCCGCGCCCGACGTGTAAGCAGGACTGAAGAGCGGCTTTGTGCAAACGGCATCGGTCACTGCTACTAGGAGAAAGCGGGAATACAGAGCTCAAATGTAAAGCCCTTTGTGACACTTGTGTTTCCCGTGCTTGAGCTTACAGTAAGATTCTGGAACTCGCCGGTGTTTTTTGCATGTTTTTTGGTGGCTCTTCCATATGGGCCGTGGACGAGGGAAACTGCTAAGCCCTGGGCCCTCAGAGCCCCGAACCTTGGAGCCCTAAACCCTAAACCCTAAACCCTAAACCCTAACCCCTAACCCTAAACCTAAACCCGAAACCCGAAACCCTAAACCCTAAACCCTAAACCCTGTAAGCTTTAAAACATTTTCTAAAGCATTTAGCCCCCCAAAAAGCCCCCTGAACCCTCAGCCCTCAGCCTTGAACCCTAAACCCCAAATCCCCGCACCCGAAGAGTCCGCTCTGGCCCGTGCACCAGCATGGGCTATGATACCCTCTAACTCTCAAAAAAGACCCTTTATGGGGTTATGGGGATGGGCTATGATACCCTATAACTCCCCAAAAAGACCCTTTATAGGGTTGATTCTGCGCATTTCAAGGGCCTAATAGCACGTCCTGGCAAGGCAGTCTTGCAACGGTCGCCGTACTTCCAGGCTCGTCTGGCAGATCACTGGCACAACGCCAGGGAGGAGAATTCAGGCAGGGGTGGGAGGTTTAGGGTTTAGGGTTTAAGGTTTAAACCCTAAACCCTAAACCCTAAACCCTAAACCCTAAACCCTAAACCCTAAACCCTAAACCCTTGGGGTTTATACGGCATCGCCTAAGAGACATCGGAGTTGCCGGTCTTGAGCCGCAAAACCCCTGAACCCTGAAGCTGACCCTACTACTTGGAGGTTCATGGGTACTTATAACCTTTAGGGTTTAGGGTTTAGGGTTAGGGTTTAGGGTTTAGGGTTTAGGGTTTAGGGTTTAGGGTTTAGGGTTTAGGGTTTAGGGTTTAGGGTTTAGGGTACTTATAACCCCAGTTATGACTGTACTTATAAGCCCCCGAGTCCCCTAAGTAGGTTATAAGTCGATTTATAATAGGGGTTACAAGTACCCATGAACCTCCAAGCAAGTATCCTGTAGATGCTAGGCCGAAAGGCAGGAGTTGAGTTTGTTCTTCGGGAACCTGAATTCAAGGGCTTGGGGACAGTTTCGAATTTTGTTTCAACGCTTGTCATGGTGATGTTGCTTGGGTTTGAGCGAATCGCAAACCCTGATTTCTCAACCCTTTATCCGGCGTACTGGGTCCCTTTCCGTGAAAGGCACCGCAAGACAGATGCTTCTTGCCCAAAGGGTCCTAAGTACCTATATGGGGGACACTTACCCTAAACCCTAAACCCTAAACCCCAAACCCTTTGGGTTGCGAGGCCTTTTGCCTTTGCGACTCCCTCCGGGCTGCCCTGTCGCTGCGGCCACCGTTGTGATCCGATACCTGTACACGGACATGGAGGTACCAGCCAGTTTGGGGTTGAGGGTTTAGGGTTTAGGGTCTAGGGCATGGTGATGCTGTTTTCGGGGTTGCTGATTTGTGTCCGAGGAAGTACATCATACTTGAGCCACGAGTGCTCAGCTGAGGTGTCCCATAAAAGCCTACACGCTTTAGACCCCAAACCCCCTTGATAGTCGCGAGGTTTTGGCACTGCGGTCTCTCAGAACTCGCCAAAATCTCAGTCAGGCTAAGTGCCCCCAGCCCCACGATACTTGCCAGCTCCCCGCGAAAAGAGGCCCTAAGCCATCTATGCCGCAAACCCTAAACCTAAGCCCCTAAACCCTAAACCTTAAACCCTAAACCCTAAACCTTTTTTGAAAAATCCATCAGAACTCCCAGATTCCCTGAACTTTACTCCATAACTCCAAGCTTCTAAACCCGTAGACTCCTGCGCCTCTAGGGGTTGCAAAACAAGGGACCCACATGGGGTTTAGGTTTAGGGTTTAGGGTTTAGGGTTTAGGGTTTATGGGTGGTTGTCAAAATTATGGTCCCTTTTTGGATCCTATTAAAATACGGCACCTAATATTTAGGGTACCCCAAAAGGGATTATAATTTTGACAACCACCCACATGAAGCGCGCATACTCGGAACCCTAAATTTTAAAACAGACCCCTGAACCCCTAAAAAGTCCTGAGCTTGCTTCGATTTGCGATCTCCAGGAGAAGTGCTCACCGCGCAGCGCGGCGTGCTACGCCAGGAGCCGCACAGGAGGTTGCCAGGAGTTAGGTTTTGGGGTTTAGGGCTTAGGGTTTAGGGTTTCGGGTTTAGGGTTTAGGGTTTAGGGTTGCTCTCCTCTTGGAGGGGGGTGGGGGGTTACTCTCTGGGCATGCACGCTTGTCTTCTGTTCTGTCATATGGGTAGTGCTCTAAACTAGTGCCTTTTTTTGGCATCCCTTTTTGAAGGGTGCCGCCTTAGAATGGGTAGCCAAAAAGGGACCCTAAACCCCAAACCCTAAACCCTAAACCCTAAACCCTAAACTCTATAATTTGGAAACGACCCATATAGCGCATGAAAATACTTCCAGCCTTCCAGGGATTGAGGTCCCAGGGCCTTCCTTTCGCAGGTCTAGGCCCAGGACCGAGCCTGGGTTTGGGTCGATAGGATTTAGGGTTTAGGGTTTATCGTTTAGGGTTCAGGGTTTAGGGTTCAGGGATTAGGGTTTAGGGTAGAGAGTTTGGGGTTTAGGGTTTAAGGCTTCTTTCGGTTTCGGGCTGGTAAAAGGTTTTATCGAATCTCATAGCGGGATGTTTTAGGTTTGAGGGCTTGGGGCGTTTGAAAGCCTGGGAAGCCCTTCTCCCTTTTTCCATGTTAGGGGTGGCTTACTTCTGTTCAACCTCCAAACCTCAAGTCACTTAATTAGAACCCTGGAAGTCCTGGAAGCCCTTTTCTGGCCCCCAAGGCTTCCAGCCCTTAACGCCCAGAAAGCCCTGAACCTCAAGAGGTTCAAAACCCGCTTGACCCTATACCCTGGACCCTAAACTCTAAGGCTCAGGCCCGGTAAACCCAAAAGCCGACCACCCTAACCCTAAACCCTACACCCTAAACCCTAGACCCTAAACCCTAAACCCTAAACCCCCCAAACCCTGTAGACCCCCTAAATCCTCCAGGAGCGCGACCGCAGGCAGCCTCCGCTTGGGCCAGGCAGGATTTAGGGTTTAGGGTTTAGGGTTTATAGGGTTTAGGGTTCAGGGTTGAGGGTTTACGGTTCAGGGATTGTGGAGTTTAGAGTTGTAGGGCTTCGGGAGTTCAGAGTATAGGCAGTGTAGAGGTTACGGAGTTCGCTTGAGGAGGCGTAGGATTCAGTGACTTTAAGGGTTCCAGGATTGCAACCCTAAACCCTAAACTCTAAACCCTAAAACCCTAAACCTGAAACCCTGCGTTGGTCCATGGTGCTGCGCATGTCGAAGATGCGGAAGACTCTGACTCCGATCAGGGTGAACGGCAACTTGATCTCCGAGGCTGCGGCTAAACTTAGGGTTTAGGGTTTAGGGTTTAGGGTTTAGGGTTTAGGGTTTAGGGTTTAGGGCAGGTGAACAGCTGGGAGAGGGAGCAGGAAGATCCGCGGCCCGAAGAGGTTCCAGGATCTCGGCCTCGCTTCTTAGGAAGACAAGGCGCGGGCGCTTTCGTGTCCAAAGCAATCTTCGCAGGTATGGTTCCTAGAACAAACGCAACGTCGCGAAGGAAGACCTTGCGCTGTGCTTCCAGTGCTACTTCGGATGACATGCCTTCACCTCGGGAGGGCGATGACCGCCTCGCTGATCGACAGTGAATGCAGATTAAAAAGCTAAACCCTAAACCCTAAACCCTGATTATTGTCATGTGTGGTGCTTGCGGTGACTTGGAGGTTGGCAAGCACGGTTGCTAGTAGGACATGGGCGCTTGAAGCCTGCAAAGCTCCCAGATTAGCGTGGGTTAGGGTTAGGGTTGAGGGCTTGGGGTTTGGGGTTTGGGGTTTGGGGCTTCATTATCACGCTCCACGCTCAAAAACAAATGAAAGAACAAGAGCGGGATCAGAAAGCAAGGGAACTGTAAGCCCGCAACAGTCAAGATGAGGTTGGGGCGCAACGTGGGGTGGCCACATGCCTACTGGATGATTTCAGTACCAGCGCGCCTGCGCAGTGAGACACCCTAAACCCTAAACCCGAAACCCTAAACCCTAAACCCTAAACCCTAGCAGGACCCTGGCTTCAGACTTGAGGGTCGCTGCTGGGCCTCCAGGCATCAGTGGCGATTGGCGCGGCACAGCTGAGCCAGATGCTGCTTCTGGAGGCTGGGGTCCCGGGAAAAGGGAACCCTAAACTCTAAAGCCTAAACCTTAAACCCTAAACCCTAAACCCTAAACCCTAAACCCTAAACCCTAAACCCTAAACCCTAAACCCTAAACCCTAAACGGTTTCGAGGTTTGGGGTTTGGCGGGTTAGGTCGTAGGGTGCCCTTGACCTGGAAAACCGCCAGTGCTACAGAGGTATGGGTGTGAAAGCTAGTAAACCCGAGGGTCTTAAGTGCCTATATGGGGGACACTTACTTAAACCAGATTGGTAATTTCCATTCTCGAACCCCTACGTTCTACTATGTAGGCACTTAGGACCCTTTGGGAAACCTCTGCAGCCTGAATCCTGTGAGGTTGGAGCACGTGGGGAGTGGGTTGAGGGTCTAGAGTCGGGTTTAGGGTTTAGGCTTGAGGGCAAGCAAATACACAGAGGTAATTGTTCAAGGTGTAGATCTACAATCCGCAAACCCACAAAACCTAAAGCCCTAAGCAGCCCCCTGGGTACCCTAAACCCTATGTATCTGAAAGCCCTCAACCTGGGCTTTAGGGGTTTAGGGTTTAGGGTTTAGGGTTTAGGGTTTAGGGTTTAGGGTTTAGGGTTTCCAGTAAGCGCCACAAGAACCCTCACAAGCCCGAAAGATCTTAGACTTCCTTAGTATGCATGGACCCTTCATTAACCCAAATGGGCCCATACCTCAGAACCCGTTTGTGCAGAAGGTATGAGATCATTACTACTTGGAGGTTTCAGGGTACTTATCACCCGAGTTTTAACCGTTAAGCCCCCCCTTCCAAGTCCCCTAAGTAGGTTGTAAGTACGTAGATTTTAGTTTAGGGTTTAGGGTTTAGGGTTTAGGGTTTAGGGTTTAGGGTTTAGGGTTTAGGGTCTAGGGTTTAGGGTTTAGGGTTTAGGGTTTAGGGGTTTCTATACTAGGGGTTCGAAGTACAGTATTCATGAACCTCCAAGTAAGGGACCATGTAACTTCCCTTCGCAAGCCTCCAGGACCTCGCAGAGGAGCCTGGGTCTCAGCTACAGGGGCGCCCCATGGTTGGTTTAGGTTTAGGGTTTAGGGTTTAGGGTTTAGGGTTTAGGGTTTAGGGTTTAGGGTTTAGGGTTTAGGGTTTAGGGTTTAGGGTTTAGGGCTGCCTTTTCGGTGTCTCTCGAGCCATCCCTCCTCTGTTGGACCGTCGGAAACTTGCGTTTGTGGCAATCGGTTCAGCCTTCTCGCGGAAGGTTTAGGGTTTAGGGTTTAGGGTTTAGGGTTTAGGGTTTAGGGTTTAGGGTTTAGGGTTTAGGGTTTAGGGTTGAGGGTTTTTAGTTTTGGATTTAGGGTTTAGGGTTTGGCAATCGGTTCAGCCTTCTCGAGGAAGACCCCTACCACGCGTTTAGGGATTGGTGGGTGGGGCGTCCGGTCGGTTTTGGGAAATTGAGCCCTAAACCCTAAACCCTAAACCCTAAACCCTAAACCCGGACAAGAAGCACCGAGGCTCTCACGCTTGGCGCAGTCGCTGCTGGTCTCGTCAGACGAGGCGGCGGCTCTCCAGGACGTGCGTAGTGTGGAGTCACTCATACGTTTTTTTGTTTTAGGGTTTAGGGTTTAGGGTGTAGGGTTTGGGGTTTAGGGTTAGGGTTTAGGGTTTAGGCTTTAGGGTTTTTGGGGCTCCCTTTCAGGGGATTTTATTCTATTTGGGGTATAAAAGGGGTACCCCCCATTGTGGGAAATTTCATATACCCTGAGGGTCCATGTACCTGTGTAGTGTATGTTTGTGCCCTAAAGGGGCTCCCATGTATCAGCTTTCTGGCCCAAGCATATTGTCTACTATATCGGTAGATGGACCCCAGATCTCCCCCTCTGCCCTTTATGCAGTTACATCATTAGACTCTACTTGAAGGTTCATGGTACTTACTAACCAATTATAACTGTACTTATGAGTTATAACCCTACTTATAATGTCCCTAAAGGGCCTTATAGGGGTTATCCCACTTATAAGTAGGGTTATAAGCCCAGTTATAATAATTTAGTAAGTACCATGAACCTCCAAGTAAGCTACCCAAAATACCGCTCTTCTTCCGTAAACACTCCAAGGACCCTTCTACAGAGGGGGACGGGTGCCTTCTGGGAGGGGAAGGGGGGATTCTGGGATCTTGAATCAACCCTAAACCCTAAATCCTAAACCCTAAACCCTAAACTCCAAACCCTAAACCCTAAACCCCAAACCCTAAACCCTAAATCCTAAAGCCCTGAATCGGGTTTTTAGGAGTTGCAGGGCCCTTGGTACCCCCGATGAAGCTTGGTGACACCTCGAGGATCGCTTCGTGGCTTTGCCAGAGCCGCTGACAAAGGCGCTCTGCCTGGTAGGGTTTAGGGTTGAGGGTTTAGGGTTTAGGGTTTTGGGTTAGGGTTTTAGGTTTAGGGTTTAGGGTTTAGGGTTTAGGGTTTAGAGTTTAGGGTTAGGGTTTAGGGTTTTGGGTTTTGCGTTTCGGGTTTCGGGTGTAGAGTTTAGGGGGCCTCTGGGGTTCAGGGTTGCAGGTTCAAGGCCCTAGGGTTTAGGGTTTGGCGTTCAGGTGTTAGGGTTCGAGGGTTCAGGGCATGTTGGAGTCCAGGTTTTAGGGTCACAGGCAAGCCATACTCAGATGTTAGGGTTTGGGGTTGTAGGGCTTCGCATGTGGGTTGCTGCTCGACACTAGGCCCCCTTGAAACAGCAGGGTTAGCCCAAGATCAATCGCATCCTAGCCGCCTCACCAGCTGCATCTGACACATGCTCCGGCCTTCTCGCTTGGTGTGAGAGGTTGTTCGAGGACTTTGCAGTGAGTTTACACTGGGTGAGGAGTCCTCATAGATACTCAAAAACCCTAAACCCTAAACCCTAAACCCTAAACCCTAAACCTTAAGCCCTAAACCCTAAACCCTAAACCCTAACCCTAAACCCTAAACCCTAAACCCTAAACCAACCTACATCTTCAAGCAGTCCTGGTCCAAACAGCAAAGACTGCCAGCAGACCCACGAAGAAAAGCGGGGCACCACAAAATCAGCTCCGAACTGTACGGGCGCGACGACACCATTGACAGCTTCTGGGTCCAGGAGACCACTGCACGCGAGGTCGCGCAGGGCTGGCGACCCCTGCGGCCCATTGCCCGAGGGGGCCAGTCGCCCACAATTGAACCTGCCTTCACAGTCCTGACAAGAGGGTGTTTAGGCTTCAGGGGTTCAAGTTTGTGTTTAGGGTTTAGGGTTTAGGGTTTAGGGTTTAGGGTTTAGGGTTTAGGGGAGCTCTAGGGCCCTGTGACATGCTTAAATAACTTGGAGGCAAGCATGTCTTTACGAAGGAAGGACCAAACAAAGTGGCCCAGACGTTTGAGGCTGAGGTCCAATCCTGAAGTTGCGCTTGAGCCATCAGCATGAAGGAAAACGAATCGAGGCTCCTCAACCCACCTCTGGATGTCCTTGGAATCCTCGGTCGTTTCCGCTGGGGAAGTAAGTAGGAAATTGGGAAACTAAGGATCTTGAATGGACTACAGTAAGATTCACCCTTTACGGCTCAAATCCATACTGCTCCAGAGCCTTGGATAGTCAACGACCCTGAAAGTCATAAAGCCCTAAACTAGCATGCTTAAACCACCCAAAGAACCCGTAAGCCCCCAAAGGCCCTAAAGAAACTCAAAGCCCTCAAGGCCCAAAACCCTGAACACGTAAACCCCAAGCTCTCAGAGCACTACGCATAAAGGGCCCGTTAAAGGGGGTAAAGGGTCTAGTAGCCCATCCTGGGAGGGGACCCTAAACCCAAAACCCTAAACCCTAAACCCTAAACCCTAAACCCTAAACCCTAAACCCTAAACCCTAAACCCTAAACCCTAAACCCTAAACCCTAAACCCTAAACTCAAACCCTAACCAGCCAGGTCTGCCAGGCGGTGCAGCTTTCGCCTGCGGTCGAGCTGAGGACGGAGGAGTTGGCGCCCGGGCCTGGTTTCGCCTTGGGTTGGGGGGGGGTTTAGGGTTTAGGGTTTAGGGTTTAGGGTTTAGGGTTTAGGGTTTGGGGTTTTGGGGTTTAGGGTCTAGGGTTGGGGGGTGGGGGGGGGTCTTCAAGATGCTTTTTAGGTCTGAGGGCCGGGTCGGGGTTTAGGATTTAGGGTTTGGGGTGTAGGGTTTAGGGTTTAGGGTTTAGGGTCTAGGGCCACTGGGCCTCCTGCCGGGTGTCGAAAAGCCCTACAATTGCCCTTAAGTTCCTCATCTTGTTGCAACCTTGCCTTTGTGGTGCTTTGCTGTAACTTTAGATCCTTAGCCTTTTTCGGTTTATTGGGTTTCCTATAGCAAGGCAGCTAAAAGTTTAATTTATAGCTACCCTCCTACATGCAGCCAAGTTGAGTAGCTCTAAGGGTAGTTGCATGGTCTCTGGATATGGCCCCCTACCTTCCTTAAAAGGGTTCTGGAGTCTGGGCAGTCTGGGCCTTGTGCGTTGTATAGGATACATAAGGGGTGTATAAGTCTAAGGGTAGTTTCATGGTCCCTTAATTATGGGCCCCTAATAGGTGACCGCTTATATGCCCCTTAAATACCCTGTGCAAAGTAAGGGCCTATACATCAGAAGCCTTTAAAGGAGGTAAGGGACCATATTGAGGGCCCATGAAAATACCCTTAGTCTAAGGGGTCCCCTTTGCAGCATGTGCAGGGGCCATGTTACAAGAACAGCCCGAAAGTGCAGATGCCATCCATGTAGCTTTCAAGACTATGCAGGGGCCATTTTAGGGGAGTCAGGGTTTAGGGTGTAGGGTTTAGGTTTTAGGTTTTAGGGTTTAGGGTTTAGGAGCCATATGCGGGGGGGTGGGGGGGGGGGGGTTCTTGGTCATTTAGGCTCCTGCATCGCGAACACGGTGAAAGGAATGGGATCCATGTCGACTGCTCAAACGAAAAAAACTACACTAATATACACTAAACCCCAAACCCCAAACCCTAAATCCCAGACCCCAAACCCTAAACCCTAAACCCGAAACCCATCCTGGCTTCGAAGGCGCTCATGCTGCGCGGCTCCGCGCAAGCGCCTTCCGCACGGCCCCAGGCACTGTGGGTGCATGGCAAACCAGCGGCCAGCAGGGTTTGAAGTTGGGGCTCAGGAAAAGGTTTAGGGTTTAGGGTTTAGGGTTTAGGGTTCAGGGTTCAGGGTTTAGGGTTTCGGATTTGGGGTTTAGGGTTTAGGGTTTAGGGTTTAGGGTTTGGCGTGTGACCATGCTTGGCTCAGGAATTTCCGTAGCTAACCAGCAGTCTGTTTGCTTGGCAGCCTGGCATCGAGCCGTCGTCAGCTTTGTCATGGCCATGGCTCGTACACTTGGGCTCAGCCTAGTTCTTGCTTTGGCTTCAGCAGAGTCCTTGCACGATTGCATTGAAAGCAAGTGCCGCGGCTGTGGCGGTGAGCAATGTCAGCTTTGCCGTGAAGACCACAACACCGTGTCTGCTTGCGTGTCATCTTGCATGGACACCCTTTGTCATGGCTGCGGGGGGGAGCAGTGCCAGCTTTGTCGCGAGGATGCGAAGACGGTCGAATCCTGCTGCTCCCAGCAAGGACTGGAATCGGTAACTTCGCAGATCGACATGTGCAAGGCCCACCCTCCGACTCCTACGACGCCTTGCGCTGGCTTGTACGGGGCCGAAAGCCTTCAATGTGCCTGGGAGGAGGATGTGAAGACCTGCATGGAGACCACCTGCCGCGGTTGCGGCGGCGAGCAGTGCCAGTTGTGCCGCGAAGATGCTTCGAGGATCGACAGCTGCTGCCAGGACCACTGGCACTCAGTGGATCCGCCGCAGATCTGTAAGGATGCCAAGGACAAGCTGGAATCCAACCAGGATCCGTGCGACGGGCTCTACGGCTCCCAGGGCCTGCAGTGTGCATGGGAGCAAGATGCCAAGAGCTGCGTGGAGGCTGCCTGCAAGGGTTGCGGCGGTGAGCAGTGCCAGCTGTGCCGCCAAGATTTTTCGAGGATCGCCAACTGCTGTGATGACCACTACCACTCCGTTGATCCGCCGAAGATGTGCAAAGATGCCAAGGAAGAAGCTGTTACCAGCTGTTTCGACAGCAAGTGCCACGGCTGTGGTGGTGAACAGTGCCAGCTGTGCCGTGAAGATGCCAGGAGCGAATGCTGCACTGGGGCCATGCGAACTCCTTCCTGCGAGGCTTCCAACAAGATGCCAGTTCTTCCATAGGCCGTCAACGTGCCGAGGTGTACAGCTGCGTTGCGTGGCTGTTGGTTCCGCTTCGAAGGAAGCTTGCAAGTATGCTTAGAGTCTTAGAGACCGATTTTGGGATAAATTTCAGTTGAGGACAGAAGTTCCTGACAGTTCCCGCTTCAGCAATCAATTATGCCTTTTGGACCATCTGCATGAGGTTTCATTCCCAGCAGATCAGAATGCAACATCTTCAAACTCCTATGCGAGCGTGCGAGTGAAAGGCAGGTGTTGGCATTAGGGGCTGGGTAGTTATAGCCTTTAACCTGTTAGCAAGTCTCACGCCTGACGCTGGGGACTCGCTTGTGCACAGGACACGCTTTAACCTTTTTGGTTACATATATATATATATATATACGCCTATTACAAATAAAAGGTTTACCTTTGCTGGGCTAGGGTATTCAGCCCCTCAAGGTTTAGGGTTTAGGGTTTAGGGTTTAGGGTTTAGGGTTTAGGGTTTAGGGTTTAGGGTTTAGGGTTTAGGGTTTAGGGTTTAGGGTTTAGGGTTTAGGGTTTAGGGTTTAGTATATAAGGCTCCTTCTTAATGTTGGTGAGTTTATAATATTGGGTTTCTTGCTAAAAATACAAGGAATATATGCCTCACTTAGTATGATGTAGGAGCGGATGCAGAGATGAAGCTGTTTTGGAAGCCGAAACCGGAACCTGAACCCGAAGCCCTATACCCCAGCCCATCAATGCAAAACTAAGCCCTCAGTCCTAAACGCTAAACCGTAAAACCACGGTTTTCTGCACCTCAAGCGAGAACCCGAAGCCCTACACTCTAAGCCCTTAGCCCTGAACCCGCAAACCAAGAAATTTTTGCACCCTCAGCCTACAACCCGAAGTCCTACACCCTAAGACATAAGCCTTAAAAAACCCAAACCCTAAACCCTGAACCCTAAACCCCAACCCAAAACCCTAAACCCTGAACCCTAAACCCTGGTCTGGAATGGAGGCGGCTGCGGTGCTCGCGGCCGCTGCAGAGGGCGGGTGTGGCCAGGCGTCGGCACGTCTAGGGCCAGGGTTTAGGTTTTGCGGTTTAGGGTTTTGGGTTAGGGTTTAGGGTTTAGAGTTTAGGATTTAGGGTTTAGGGTTTAGGGTTTAGGGTTTAGGGTTTAGGGTTTAGGGTTTAGGGTTTAGGGTGTAGGGCAAGGGAAGTTACGCGGGTCCCTTAACGTGGTCCCTTACCCGGTTTAGGGGATTTAGGGAGGGGTTAGGGGTTTAGGGTCTAGGGTTTTCATTACCCTATAAGGCTCCAAGGACTCCTGCTTTTAGGTTTTTGGGCCCGCAGGTTGAGCCTAAGGGTTAATGTGGTCCCTTACCTGCTTGAAGGATTCAGAAGTGCAACCTGAACTCCAAACCCTAGGTACACAAAAACCTTGGGTGCCGATTTTGTATCCTAGCTTGATAGCCCAGTGGTGTCCTTTACCCTTGTTTTCGTTACGTGTTCCCTGATACAGTAACGAACCCAAGAAAGGGTGCCCTGATTATAAGATGGTTCCCGGGCTACTAAGCTAGGTTGCCTGCTGGGCCAGGAGGGCTATAGTGGGCCCTGCAATCCCCATAATGACTCCTACAAAGGACCTTTTTTAAGAGGTTACAGGCTATAATAGCCCGTCCTGGGGAGCAGAGGCAGGTTGCAGTTGCACTCTCTTTTGGAGCCTTAAGACAAACAGTCCTTCCTATACCTAGGTTGCTGGGAACCTCAACCCTAAACCCTAGCCCTAAACCCGAAACCCGAAACCCTAAACCCCCTAAGCTGCTAGTAGGGTTGGCGTGTCTTAAGCTTGCTGGTAGGCCTGCCGTGATGCAGCGACTTGGCACAGATTTGGGGGGTGGCGGGGAGGGGGGGGTTTAGGGTTTAGGGTCTGGGCTTTACCCATTTCGGAAGACACCAAGAGCTAGATGCACTTCCCTTCTTTGAGAGTGCATAGCTTAGTCTCGGCGAAGCTTGAATTAAGGAGGGGCCCTTGCAAGGGACCTTAGGGGTTGTTTAGGGGTTGTTTGAGGGCTACTTAGGTATATAGGGACTCTATAAGGTATAGAGGGGTTATATAGGGGATTAAGATCAAGGGTGCCTACTAGGGGTCCCTCCTTTTACCCCTGAATTGAATTTGGCTGAATCTTTGAGCCCTGAACTAACCCTGGGGGTGATGTACTCTACACTTCTCTAAGCCCTATGATGGCACATGCATCATAAGCACTCTTCGGCTTTTGGTCTCACTTGGAGTCCCCGACGCCGCGCCCCTAACATACCCGCACCACAGGTTAAGATGAGTTTAGGGTTTAGGGTCTAGGCTTTAGGGTCTAGGGTTTAGGGTTTAGGGTTTAGGTCCAGAATCAGCATCTACGGAGACTGCGTCAGAATCTCGGTTATTGTGGGTCCAACCCGTAGGCTCAAAATAGCCCAAACAAACCTTAGGAACAAGGCCTTTGGGCCCCAAAAACATTAAAAAATTCGAGGTGGAGCCTTCGAGTAATAAAGCCCCTCTTTGGCCTAAAACCTTAAAGCCGAAAGCCTAAGCCCTAATTAAACCCTAAACCCTAAACCCTAAACCCTAAACCCCTCCCTAAACCCTGCCCGTGATGCCACGGGCGACCTGAGGTTATTTCAGCCTTGGAGGCCATGCCATTCAAAGTCCCCGCGGCCCCGGAAAAAGGCCGGGACAGCCGTGGGTTGCTAGGATTCAGGGTTTTCCCCGAAGCAAAAAAAACACCAGCCCTAAACCCTAGCCCTAAACCCTAAACCCTACACCCTAAACCCTAAACCCTAAACCCTAAACCCTAAACCCTAAACCGGCTCGCGCCTGGGATTTCTGACTCCAGGTGGCTGACCTGTGCCGACTCCTTGCCTTTCAACCTTTTAGCATTTCAGCACAGCTTAGGCGCATTCATGGATGGTTTAGGGTTTAGGGTTTAGGGTTTAGGGTTTAGGGTTTAGGGCTTAGGGCTTAGGGTTTTGGGTTTTGGGTTTAGACCCTAGCAGGGGATCAGACATAATATCCATATATACATACATCGGACAAATAAGCAGTAAAATTAACAAAGAATATCTCAAACAAGCATATATGAATAATACTACATATATATATATATATATATAGCGAGCATGTGAAAACCTATCCATCTATCCATTCCTCTCTTTCTCTCTCTGTCTATCTCTCGATCTCTGGATCTCTCGAGCTCTCGATCTCTCGATCTCTGGATCTCTCGATCTCTCGATCTCTCGATCTCTCGATCTCTCGATCTCTCTATCTCTCTATCTCTCTATCTCCCTGTCTCTCCGTCTCTATCTCTCTGTCTATATGTATATATATATATATATATTTATCTATCCATCTACACATAGCGCTAACCCTTGATAACAGCTAACCAAACTAGGTCAGTGACCCATATTGCCTAGCAGGTCTAGACAAGGTGCGCATCAACCGCGGAGCTTTTGAATGGTTGTGGGACTTGACCGAGGACTACGCCCCTTTGGCCACTAAGGGTTTAGGGTTTAGGGTTTCGGGTTTAGGGTTTAGGGTTTAGGGTTTAGGGTTATGGCAAGTTTAGGTCTAGGGCTTCTCAGGGCTTCTTCGGGTTCAGGGTTCCCCCCATTCATACTCTTTGGGACGTGAGTCTCTTTCGTGTCTAGGGATACAAGTACGGGCCCCTAGTCATTCGTAGAGGTATAAGTATAAGGGCCCAAAATGAAACTGGGAAGCGCTTAGGTTGCTAAGTTAGTACAGTAAGGGGGCCCCTGTGTTAATAGGGCTTGCAGTTTACTGCTTCTTTGTGCCTGTTAGGCCCCGCTTCTCCTTTTGAGGTTGGCTGCCGGGGCTTGGCCTCGGGTGTCTAGCGCTTCAAGGTTTTACTTGCCGGTCCTGCATAGTGAGTTTGAGGAGTCAGGTACCCTAAGGCCCTAAGCCCCAAACCCCCTAGTTACCCTAAACTTCCCCAGACACCCTTGTTAGTTGCCCCTCAACCCTCAACCCCTCAGTTACCCTAAACCCTAAACCCTAAACACCCTCACAGCATGCCTAGTTTCCCGATTATCCTCTTAATCGAAGGCTATTTTCATGGTTCCTTAGTATGGGCCCGCTAAATGGGGACCACTTAGGGTTCAGGGTTAGGGTTTAGGGTTTAGGATTTAGGGTTTCGGGTTTAGGGTTTAGGTTTAGGGTTTAGGTTCAAGGTTAGGGTTTAGGGTTTACCCTTTAAAACTCAAGGGCCCACCCTAATCCTTGAGTTCCAGATCCCACAAAATCCACCTCAGACCCTGCAAATTTTCATGCCATGCAAGCCCCAAACCCAAAGCCCAGACCCCTAAACCCCTAAAAACCGAAACCCCTAAACCTTTCAACCCCAAACCCTTAAAGCCCTAAGCCCTAAACCCTAAACCCTAAACCCTGAACCCAAAAGCCCTCAACCTCCAGTCCCGAAGCCCGGAACCCCTAAACCCTACTGGCTCAAAACCCAACTTTTCAACTTTTGGGCTTCTTGTGAGGTAGTTTATTCTGAAAGTTTCAACTTGTACTTCCTTGGGTTTTGGGCCAGTAAGAAACCCCCAGACCCTTAAAACTCCCAGACCCCTGGACCTCGAAGTATCTGACGGGGCCAAGGTTTTAGTATCAGAACCCGTTTCCGAGCACATTGACAGAGTGCAGACGTCCGGGTGCCCGGTTGCCGGATGTCTGTTCTTGGGGTTTAGGTTTTAGGGTTTGGAGTTTAGGGTTTAGGGTTAATTAGGGTTTAGGGTTTAGGCCTTCGCCTCAACTCTAAACCCTACACCCGAAACCCTCAAGCTCCTACAAGTTGCAGTTATTCAAAAGATAACAAAAGAACGGGTTAGGGTTTAGGGTTGGGGGTTTAGGGTTGGGGGTTTAGGGTTGGGGGTTTGTGGGGTTTAGGCGGCTTGGGTGACCTCAACTTTCCTCGAAACTGTCCCCAAGTTAAAACGAAAACTCCTCGACACTTTCCTTGAGATTTTCCCCGGACCTGAACCCTTAATACATTTTTTCAACAAAGCCCTAAACCCTAGGTTGAGTTGCGGGGGTGTCGGCTGAAGATTCGTGGGGGGGGGGGGGGTTCAGAGGGGGGGTCGTGGTTCGGGTTTCAAAACTTCAAAAGGCTTCACCTTAGGAACCCAAAACCCACCCTTTTTGTAGGTGTTTAGGTACAGGATTCTCAGGAAGCCTGCAACAAGACAGGTTTTGGGTTCTCAGGGCCGGGTTAGGGTTCAGAGTTGAGGTTCAGAGTTCCGGGGGTGGAGCCCTAAACGCCTTTTTTTCCTGAACCCCTATACCCTCACCCCTCAAGCCCGAACATTTGCAACCTTAAGTGCGGAAACCGAAGCCCAAAAGCGACATGAAACCTCTGCAGCCTTCATGAATTCCGAGCTCAAGCCCTAAACCCTCAACCCGAAACCCTAAACCCTAAACCCTGAACCCTAAACCCTAAACCCTAAACCCTAAAAGCGCAAAGCAGAGGACATCGGACAGCGCGGCTGGTCGTTCTCTGCTGTCGTTTTTCACTGGGCTGGCGCGAGCCCAGGAGACGTCAAGTGGAGGGTTTAGGGTTTAGGGTTTGGGGGTTGGCGTTTGGGGGTTTAGGTCCGCAGGACGAACCGCTTCAGATTTTCGGGGTGGGGGGGGGGTGGAGGGGGGTGGGGGGTGAGGCGTGTGAGGGGGAGGGGGGGGAGGTGGGGGTGAGGAGGGGGGGTGAGGGGGGGGGGGGGGCTTGGTGCGACTGCCATGCCGAAAAGTTTCTTCTGTGCAGCGCTGCCACAAGCCTTTTGCGTGCATGCCCACAACGCAGGAATGTTTTATGAAGAACACACTGCGGAAGCGTTTCCGCAACCAGACGCGCTGTCAACAAGTGTTCATGCCTTTGCGAGCATGCCAGCAACACGGCTATTTACAGCATAATTGCCTCTTCCTATAACATATTAACCTTCACCACCAACCATGTGTTCAATTTCAGGAAAGAGTTTCGACCTCCTGCTGTCAACCCCAAAACCCTCACCATGCGTCCAAAACTTTAGGGTTTAGGGTTGCAGCGGTTCCAAAGAGTAATTAGCAAAGCTTTTGGACCCCAAACGTTGCGAAGCAAAACCTCGTTTCATGTGGCAGGCGCGGTACTTTCAGCGTGCGTGTCTCTGAGCCCCTGCGCTTAACCCCGTCCCCGTCCGGTCTAGGGTTTAGGGTTTAGGGTTTAGGGTTTAGGGTTTAGGGTTTAGGGGTTTAGGGTTTAGGGTTAGGGGTTAAGGGTTACAGTGTTGGGTTTCCACTCCCTGTGCGTAAACTGCGGTCGCCAACCCCGACCTCAGAAACTTGGCAGCCCAGCGGTGCCCTCTTGCCCTTTTGTTGGTTCTGGGTTCCCTCTTTACACAAAGTAACGAACTTGTAGGGTTTCGGGTTTAGGGTACCCCTCGTTCTACATGGCAAAAGAGAGGCTAGCAAGCAAGCTGAATCCAAGCTTTAAAGCCCAACCCCTAAACCCTGAGCTGAATCCCATCCCTGAAGCCTTATAATAATCCCCAAACCATAATTAAGCCCTGAACCCCAAACCCTAAATCCTAAACCCTAAACCCTAAACCCTAAACCCTAAACCCTAAACCCTAAACCCTAAACCCTAAACCCTAAACCCTAAACCCTAAACCCCAAACCCCAAACCCTAAACCCCATCCCTCCGAAGGAGTTGCATAGCAGCGCCCGCTGCTTTAACGAAGTTTTTGATGAAACCAGCGAGCCGGTTCGGCTCCTTTGCCTGACTTAGGGTTTAGGGTTGAGGGTTTAGGGTTTAGGGTTTAGGGTTCCGGGCTTAGAGTTTAGGGTTTAGGGCTGAGGGCTCAGGGTTTCATTTACACATTTGAGGTGGGTGGGTGTGCTAGTTTAGGGCTTTGGGTTTTGGGCATATGGTCGCCTTTTGATTGATGGAGTTTCGTGATCAGTTGGGTTCAGGACTTCGGGTCCAAGGTTTTGCCCTTGGGTTCGGGCGGTTTAGGGCTCAGGGGTTGATGGTTTAGGGTTTAGGGTGGGGTTTGGGGTTGTTTCAAAAGCCCCGTATAGGGACGGAAGAAATTACGGCATGAAGGCAACCCTTCACGACACGGGGGGGGTACGAGGTACGATCCTTGTCCTTGACACCAGGCTGGCACTTTTTAAAGGGTTTGGGGTGGATGGAGGGCGTTGATTGAAGGCATGAGGTCGTCTGAGGGACCCTAAACCCTAAACTCTAAAAACCCCACAAAGTCTGGATAGGCAAGGTACCTGCCTTACGGCACACCCCGCAAAGGCCCATCCCATAAGGTATGGACCCTCTTATTTGGCTTATAAGGCGGCTGTCCTTCTTGGGCACCTAAGGTGCTATATTGCAACATGATTGGAGGTGCCGATCGTGTATTGAACGAAGGTCCCCTAAAGCCCGAAACACCAACAAAGAAGGGTTCAACAACTATCAACCCTAAACCCTAAACCCTAAACCCTAAACCCTTAATAGACCCTAAAACCCCCTCAAGTCGAAGGTTAGCTTTTGGAGCTTATCTGCAGCACCTCGCCATCATGCAGGAGTGTGACGAACTCAGCCAGGCCGTGGCGTGGGTGGGTTTAGGGTTTAGGGTTTAGGGCTTAGGGCTTGGGGCTTAGGGCTTAGGGTTTAGGGTTTAGGGCTTCAGGGTTAGGGTTTAGGGTTAGGGTTTAGGTTTACGGTTTAGGGTTTAGGGTTGTCCATACCCTTCGAACCCCCAAAACCTCGTTTTTGAAGGTTGCCTAAGAATCCAATAAAGGGTTTTCGTAGTAATAACCTACAAAAAGGCAGGGTTTGGGGTTCTTAAGGTAGGGCTTGGGGTAGGCATTGACCTCGAAGACAGCCAGCAAGCGCACGCGTATTCTGAATCTGATCTTAAGCCCTACTTGCACCCCCAGCCTTGGGCCCAAACCCTAAACCCTAAACCCTAAACCCGAAACCCAGAAACATCCTAAACCCTGAAGCCCTGAAGACCCCCAGTCCCTGAAGCCCTGAACCCCAAAACTCCCCCAACCCGAAACCTTCAACTACCCGAAGCCCTAAACCCTAAACCCCAAACCCTAAACCCTAAACCCTAAACCCCAAACTCTTTCTTCCGAAGGCCTTCCGCCTGGGCGCTGCTAAGGTGGCGACTTGTCTTTCCTAAGCCCTATACCCTAAACCCTAAGCCCTCAACCTAGGATGCACAGTAGCGAACTGTTGTCCTCATTGACTGGGTACCCACAAAGAAAATAAGGCCCTGTGCTTTAGTTACTGGAGCCTAGGGTTGAAGGCTTAGAGTTAAACCCTAAACCCTCAACCCGCAACCCTAAACCCTAAACCCTAAACCCTAAACCCTAAACCCTAAACCCTAAACCCTAAACCCTAAACCCTAAACCCTAAACCCTAAACAGTTTAGGGTTTCAGAGACACGCGAGGCCCTGTAACGCCGCCAAGCGCAGACGCCAAACCCCCCCCCCCCAGGTCAAGTCGCCTGCGGCTCATCGATCGCAGACCTGCACCATCCACTACCCCAACATGTGCCTTGCCCCAATAAAGCCTTGTTTGGGGTTTAGGGTTTAGGGTTTAGGATTTAGGGTTAGGTTAAGGTTTAGGGTTTAGGGTTTAGGGTTTATACTGCTTGGTGGTCTCTTTAAGTAGGGCTTCTGTTTTGTAGGGGGGTTCCTATTTGGGTATCTAGGGGCTATATGAAGGTACAAGGGTAGCAGACAAAGAGGCCACCGGCCTTCGTAAGCCTTGCCCCAAAAAGACTCTCGTTGAGTGTGTACCCATAGGAGTCCTGCGGGAGCCTGAGGGGTCAGAGCTCCGGGCTGCCCCAAAACACTGACTAAGCCCTAAACCCGAAGCCCTTCACAGTTGTCGCCTTGGCCCAGAGAGTTTGGGGAGAGGGTGCCGTAAGCCTTCGAAATAGCATGAACAATGAGAAACATACAGTTTGGGGAGTTGCGTTCGATCTTTGAAGCCTTGTATGACAAATTACAGGATAAAAAAAGAAGCGTATAGAATCTAGAACCCTAACCCTAAACCCTAAACCCTAAACCTTAAACCTCAGTTCTAAACGAACGGCTCCTGCTTCACCCTAAAAAAAAAGCAGTGGCCCCTGCTCCTTTGACCCTTGGGTCGCTCGGCGGTGACGTTATTGAAATTCCTTGGTGTTTAGGGTTTAGGGTTTAGGGCTTTGGAGACTGACTGGACCAAACAAAGTTTGGATGCTACTGCTAGAATCAGCAGCAACTGCTTGCTCGAAGGAGGAGTAGAGCTGGATCCAAAAGCACCAACGTGCGGAGGTTCTACCCTTTTCGGCACCTTGCCCTGCCACCCCTAAACCCTAAACCCCGAACCCTGAAGCCTGGACCCTAAACCCTAAACCCTAAACCCTAAACCCTAAACCCTAAAGCCTAAACCCTAAACCCTAAACCCTAAACCCTAAACCCTAAACCCTAAACCTAAACCCAGAACCCGAGTTCGAGAAATGCAACCCCGGCGCCCCAAGATGTTCTGCACCCTGCAGCTGCTCAATTTTCAGGGTGTGGGGGTTAGGGTTTGAGGTTTAGGGTTTAGGGTTTGGGGCTTCGGGTTTAGGGTTTAGGGTTTGGGGTTAAGGGTTAGGGGCTTAGCATGTTTAGGGTTTGGGGTTAAGGGTTAGGGGCTTAGCATTTCAGTGTTCAGGGTTCAGATCGGTTTAATGTTTCAGGATTTAGGGTTCAGGGCTGAGGGGCAGATATTTCAAGAGTTTAGAGTTTAGGGTTGACCGTCCGCATGTCCAAACTTGTTGTATGCCTCGGTCGCTTTGCAGTCATGACTACTTTTTGCTTAAGAACCCCCCCCCCCCAAAAAAAAAAAAAAAAAACGATAGTAGTCCCTATATTCCCTTTATCAGGAAGAATATTTACTTTTTTTGGAGAGTTTCTTAAACAATTCGTAGATCCCTATATTACCCTGATAGGGGAGGATTTTTTAGGGGCGGGAGTTCTTTACCCTATGCTTCCCAAGACCAGGAAAAACTACGGCGTCTCTACGAAGACCGGGTTTTCTCAGGTCGCCTAAAAAGCTGAAAAACTCGACCTCAATTTCCCCACCAGAACAAATCTGAAAACTGTCCAGCCCACTGAACCCTAAACCCTAAACCCTAAACCCTGAACCCTAACCCCTAACCCTAAAACCCCCCCTAAACCCCTAAACCCTAAACAGGGTTTAGGGTTTAGGGTTGGGGTTTAGGGTTAGGGTTTAGGGTTTAGGGTTTAGGGTTTAGGGTTTAGGGTTTAGGGTTTAGGGTTTAGGGTTTAGGGTTTTCGAAGTCTGTGCAATATGGGGCTCCGACAGGGTGTCACTTTTCACGCTTTCTCACGGGGCAATTGGGGTCTACCAACAGGTGAGGTATATAAGCTAAAATTTGCCTAGGCCAGGGCCTACTCACGACGACTCACGGTTTTCTCACGGTTTTTTGGGTGAGGGGGAAAATGGGGTCGACTGGGGGGGGAAAGCGGGGTCGCTTCAACAAACAACCAATCAACGAGTGTTGAGTAAATTGCGGTCGTGTCCTTTGAACATCTCAGACCCGGTTGGGGTGGATTTGGGGCCAAGCGTTTTTATACATTACTTGTATGCATCGGTTCCGCTGTTGGACAAATGGGTTCGAGTTTGTGGAAAATGGGGTCGACCAAACAAGACCGGGGAAAGTATATATGGGCGTGGAAGCACAGGGTTAAGCAATTCGTAGATGAACAGCTAAAATGTAATTTCTGCTAGGGTTCCAATTGCAGTATGTAGCATATAAACCCTAAACCCTAACACCCTAAAATCCTAAAACCCTAACACCCTAACCCCAGGATTTCTTAAGCAGTTCGTAGATGAGGCTGCATTTTGGCCTTTGGTCATCTTCACAGAAGCTGCTGCCGCGATCTCGGAGGGATCCTGGGTCTTTTTGTTTTAGGTTGGGCCTTTAGGGTTTTGGGTTTAGGGGCTTTAGGTGTAGGGAGTTTTAAGTTCTCGAAGTCTGGCTTTCAAATTTAGTTGAGTTGGTTCTGCATCTGTACGACTGTATCAAGGAACGTGGCTGTTTCTGGGCGTTTCGGGTTTGGAGTTGAGGTTGCGCGAGTTGCTTTGCTACGAGGCATTAGAGTTGAACATCGACGGTTCCGGCGTTTTTATTTGTATTTTTTGGGGCTCCTGGCTCCCGTGTTCCGTTTTTAGGGTTTAGGGTTTAGGGTGCCATTCCTGGAAGTGATGGTAGAACCCTTAGGGTCCGTGTACCTAGATAAGGAAGACTTGGGCCTTAAAGTACTTGCTACGTATGGACATTGGAGCCCAAGTCTATTATCACAATGAGGCACAGGGACCATCCCCTCCATGAGAATGAGCTGGGCAACTCAAACCCAAAGATACGGTTGCGGAACTGAGCGTGAATAGTGAGGGAGCCCAAACCCATGAATGCATACAGTCCAGAACTTACCAGCTTGACCGCAGAAGATCCGGTGTACTTTCTTTTTCTTCGGGAGGGTTCAGGGTTTAGGGTTTAGGGGTTAGGGTTTAGGGTTTAGGGTTTAGGGCTTAGGGTCTAGGGCTTAGGGTTTAGCGTTAAGGGTTTATAAGGCTACCAACTCCTGGGTTAAGGAATCCAGGATTCAGGTTCCTCTAGAGCTAGCCAAGACAAACTTACGTAGCCAATAGTTGACCTTTGGGCTTGTTGGGTTCTCTTTTGAAGTAGAAAAATAAAAGTTTAGCCTTTTTTGCCCTTGGTTGTTGGAGAAGTAAGAAAAGAGATTGGCTTCTTAACCCAAACACCCTCCTGCGTCTCATTTCTTACAACAACATTGCCCTCCGCCCTCCCCCCCTTCAACTCCGAACCCGCAACCCTGGATCCCAAGCCATTAAAGCCCCCTAAAACCCTGAAAAGCTACGCCCCACTAAACCCTAAAACTTCCCCCCCCCCCCCCCCCCCCCCCCCCCCCTTAAAGCCCGGATTCCTGAACCCCTGAACCCAAACCCCAAAACCCCAGAACCCCATGATCCCTCTAAATCCGTTTAAATCCTATAAAGCTGACAAACCCTATAAACCCTACATTAACAATAAACACGCTATTGACCCTGTAAACCCTGCGAACCCTATAAATTGAAACCCCATGCACCCAAAAGCATAAACCCCATAAATCCCATAAACCCCATAAGCACAACAAGTCCAAAAACAAACCAACAAGCGCTGTCAACCCCATAAACCCTTTCAATCCTATAAACCCGTTTAAACCCCATAAACCTCATACACCCTTTCAACCCCATAAATCCTATAAACCCTTTCAACCCCATAAACCCTGCAAACCGTATGAACCCGATAAACCCACCCTAAAAGCTAAACCCTAAACCCCAAGCCCTAAACCCTAAACCTTAAACCCTAAACCCTAAACCTCTAACCCTAAACTCTGAGGCCTCGCTTGCTGCAGGCAGCTCCTCCAGCGCGAGTTCCGGGCTCAGCAGTATAGGGTTTAGGGTTTATAGGGTTTCGGGTTTAGGGTTGGGGGTTTGGGGTTGGCATTTATTTATTATTATTATTTTTTTTTTTTTTTGGGGGGGGGGGGGGGGTTGTCGTTGAAGGATTTAGGGTTTAGGCACTAGGGATGTTGAGGGCTTTTGGGCTTCAGGGGCTTTAAGGGGTTTCGAGGGTTTAGGGTTTAGGCTTGAAGAATATTTCCGGGGCTCTTGAAGTGTGGTCCTTGTAGAGGCAGTGTGAGTTGCTTGGGTTTGTTAAGGGCCTTTGCGCAGGGTTTCAGGGCGACGAAGAGAGTCCCTCATGGCTTGTGGGAGGCTAGAGGGTTTTAAGCTCCAGGGCGTTTAGGGGTTTTGAGTTCTTACGAAATTTTCGGAAAGCGCTCAAAGGTGTTAACACCTATGTTTAAGGGATTCCTTAGGCGTGTTAACGGCTTTCCAAAGGGTTGTTCAGGAACTCATAGGGCATTCGAGTTGTTGAGTTTAGGGTTTTGGGGTTTCAGGGTTTAGGGTTTTTAGGGTTGTGGACGTAGCGCTTGAGACGTGCAGAGGGATTTCCAAGGTGTTGCCGCCTGTCTTGCTGAAGTCTGTCCCCATAACACCTGGGACCTAGAGTAGGCCCTTATTCCTTCCTTTTCTTAGGTTTTAGGAGCCCCTTTAAGCCGAACAGGGTACCCAGAGCAGGTCCTTATTCCCCCCCCTTTTGTCGGAGGTTTAGCAGCCACTTAACCCCCTTTAAACCACAAAGGGTACCCAGAGCAGGTCCTTGTTCCCCTCCTTTTTGGGGTTTAGGAGCCACTTGAAACTAAAAAGGACACCGGTTTTTTATTCTTCGGCCACTCTTGGGTTTAGGCATCGGCAGGCTGGCATGGCAGGCGTGATCTTTCGCTCATCGCTAATGTTTCTGAATGTTTCTTAGAGGGTTCTACTCACTGCTCTATAGAAGGCTGCCCTAAGGTTCCCTCGGTACCTACCCCCCATGAACCCCTTTAAGGACCCGTAAGACGCTTCCCCCTAATGGATTGGCTTGAAGTAGTCAAGTAGTATGCGGCAGCCGCTGTCCTCAGCACGCGCCCATTAGATGAACCTTTGAGGCCTGTAAACAGCCAAGCCTTCACATGCTAGCCCTGAACCCGAAAGCCGTAAACCCGAATGTTGGAGCCACAAAACTAACGAGGGTGTGAGTACCAAGATGCTAACCCTAACCCTGAAACCCTAAACCCTAAACCCCAAACCTTAAACCCTAAACCCTAAACCCTAGCCCTATACCCTAGCCCGAAACCCTAAACCCCTCACCGCCCCAGGCCGTGGTGCTGGCGGGGCTTCTGGAGCTTCCGGCCCAGGCTTTGGCCGAGCTGGTCACGGATCAACTGCTGGAGGTGCTGGGTTTAGGGTTTGGGGTTTAGGGTTTGGGGTTTGGGGTTTAGGGTTTAGGGTTTGGGGTTTAGGGTTTGGGGTTTAGGGTTTAGAGTGTAGGGTTTAGGGTTTAGAGCTTTTGTTGGGGTTCGAGTAACCAACCTGTACCCGTGTTCTGACTTGGTTGCTGGGCAGTCTGTTTTGGTCCTGTTTCGGTAGGACTGTTGGATTCTCTGGGTTTTTGGATTTTGTCGATTGCGGGATGTAGGGCGTCGAGCTTTCAAGGGTTAGGGTTTAGGATTTAGCTTTTCGGGACTTTGGGACTTGGGTTCTTGGGCTTTATAAAGAATACTGCTGCAGGGATCTGTAGGGATCTTGGCTGTAGGGCGCTTAGCTTGACAGGGGGCTTAAGGTTTTTTGAGTTTCTGCGGGGCAGTAAGGTCCGTGAATATGGTCCCGCACCTTCTTTGAATATGGGACCATGGGCTTTACAAGGTATATAAGGGGGAATATAAGGGCTTCCCAAAGGGCCCATATTGAGGGACAATGTAGCTACCTTCAGAGACTCTGCAGGTAGGGTGCCCGGCAAAGAACTGGCCATCGACTAGCAAGATACTCAGAGGACAACAGAACCGGCAGGTACTGTCATAGGGTCCTTCAAAAACGGGGTTCAAGGGGGGGTATGTAACCCAAGGTGCCCTAATACTCCTCACTACTCCCTAGGGTTCCCTAAACTTCCCTCAGGTTCCGTACTCCATTGAGAACCCTATAAAAAGTAAGCCGTTCGGTGCCAACCAAATGTTCCAAAACATTGAGATAACGAACTCTGAGCCCTAAACCCTAAACCCCGAACCCCAAACCCTAAACCGCATGTATTATACATGGTCTCCTAGCAGTGTCAGGGGGGTTTAGGTCTAAGAGTAGTTTCATGGTCCCTCAATATGGTCCCTTACCCTCTTTAAAGGGTTATGATGCTTGTTCCTTTTTGGGGGGTTTGGGTTCCCTTAAAAACCCCATTTTAACCAGCATGGGCACCCTTTTTATTCCTAGGTTTCTCTTGGGCCTAGCCAAGATATTTTGTAGGGTCAGGGCAAGGTAGGTTGGGGATTCGGACCAGGAAGGTTCGTGATGTGTTGGTTGACGTAGCTCTTCAGGAATTTTGGCCTTAGGGTTGCTGTAAAGTTTCAGGGAAATCCTAAGCATACAGCCCCTAAACCCTAAACCCTAAACCCTAAACCCTAAACCCTAAACCCTAAACCCTAAACCCTAAACCCTAAACCCTAAACCCTAAACCCTAAACCCTAAACCCTAAACCCTAAACTCAAACCCTAAACCCTAAACCTTAAACTTCCTTGTGTGTCAGCATGCTCCCGTGTTGGATCTCATTTTTTTTCAGGCTCTCGGGCCTGATGCTGCTGATGTCTGCAGCACTCTTGCCAAGGACAGGGGTTGAGGGTTTAGGGTTTCGGGTGGAGGGGTTTGGGCGTTTTGGGGTTTAGGGTTTAGGGTTAGGGCTTTGTGTTTTTCGGGGGGGGGGGGGGGGGGGGGGGGGGGGGGGGGTTGGGTTGTGGGTTTTGGGCTGGTTTTGAGTGTGGTTTGTCACATGTCTTTTTCTTCCCGATGGCCATTGCTTGCATGACATCCCCATGTTTGAGGCTTTGTTTGAGTTGATGGTTTAGCTGTTGATCTGCACTGCTGCTTCGTGACTTGATCTCCGGAGACACTGTGCTCTGCTTTGCGTAGTTCAGGAGCAGGACAGCTTAGACTAGGTACTATAATTTAATATTTTTGTTCTGGTTTGCCATTATAGCTACATATACTTAAACAGTAGAAACTTTTTTCTAGGGTCTACTCCAAAGTCGGGACTTGGAGGTTCATGGTACTTGGTAACTAATCATAGCTGTACTTATAGGGTTGAGGGTTTATGGTTTAGGGTTTAGGGTTTATAGGGTAGCCCCTTAGGTGCCCTAATATGGTTATAAGTACAGTTATAAGTACAGCTATAATTAGTTACTAAGTACCATGAACTTCCAAGTAGACTTAGGTGCCCACATCCCCAGGGACGACCTAGGTTGAGGCGGCTTTACGAAAATAGCCGTTGCAGCAGCAGCTTCGTTGAACCCATTTTTTCAGAGCCCTTCCCACCTAAACCCTAAACCCTAAACCCTGCAAGGGTGGTCCAGAGGGGTTCGGGCTTAGGGTTTGAGGGCGTGCGATGATGACTTTTGTGCTAGATCCAAAGACCTCAGTCAAGATCCCAGAAGTAGTCCTGCAATCTCCGAGACTCAAGATCCCGAAGTCCCAGAAGTTCATGTGGCATCGGATTCTTTTTTACATAAACTCACCCTGAACCCTAAACCCTAAACCCTAAACCCTAAACCCTAAACCCTAAACCTTAAACCCTACACCCCGCTTCGGAGGAGCCGGCTGTCCTTGCCTCGTGGGCCACTCGCAACAGGTTCGCGGGCTTCGGGATCGGGATGGTTGGACCCGAAACCGGGCCCGAAACCCGCGATTGCTGTTTAGGGTTTAGGGTTTAGGGTTCTGGGTTTAGGGTTTAGGGTTTAGGGTTTAGGGGTTGGGGACTCTATCTGGACCCCCTACCTGGACCCGCCCCCAAACCCTGCAAAAGGAGCTACTGCTTTGTTAATGTTCACTATAGGGCCCGACAAAACTAGGAAGGTATTCCTCTCGCCGCCGTGGAACGTTGGCAGAGTTAAAAAAGTGTGGGGTTTTGGCAACACGCATTTCCTGGGAGACTTGACTTTCCTCAAGTCGCTGTCTGCGCGTTGCTTTGCCCAGAAGTTCACTCTGTCCGGAGTGCTTCGGAAGAAACAGGTCTATAGAGAGTTATAGAAAGATGGATAGATGGATACAGACATAGATGTAGAGAAAAAAACTCCAAATATGCAATCATTGAATCACCATCGACACTTGTATATTCTGCATGCATGTAATTTGTACGATTTGAAGAGCTTCTTTCCCAGCCCTACCTCTAAACCCTAAACCCTAAACCCTATATAAACCCTAAACCCCAAACCCTAAACCCTAAACCTTAAACCCTAAACCCTAAACCCTAACCCTAAACCCTAAACCCCTGAGCGGCCAGGCTCCTCGCGCTGCCTCTGCTCGCGCAGCGCCGGCTGTGCGCCAGCCTGGCGCCCTCGCTGGGCACCCTGCAGCGCGACATCGCCCAGGCGTTTAGGGTTTAGGGTTTGGGGTTTAGGGTTTGGGGTTTAGGGTTTAGGGTTTAGGGTTTTGGGTTTAGGGTTTAGGGTTTTGGGGGGTTTTGGGTGTTAGGGTTGAGGGTTTCAGGGGGTTTAGGGTTGAACGTTTTAGGGTTTAGGGTGTTGGGGTGTTAGGGTTTAGGGTTTTCAGGTTTTAGGGTTTGAGGGGTTTTAGGGGGTTCAGGGTAAGGGCTTTAGGGTTTTAGGGAAAGACATAATGGCGACCCTTCCCCAAAGGGGCCATTGGTGCAGATCATCCTCCTTACATGCAGGGATTCAGACTCGCACCCTTAAGGTTGTACCCCTTTCCCCTTAATATCGAGGGTACAAGCCCTAAACTCTAGACCTTTAGACACAGCTTCTGTGATCCGATTTTTTGGCATCTGGATGTTCGGGCTTGCGGATCTCGCTTTCTGGCCTCTGCATGGCTAAACCCTAAACCCTAAACCCTAAACCCTAAACCCTATAAACCCTATAAACCCTATAAACCCTATAAACCCAAAACCGCCGCGCAGGTGGTGGTTCAAGTTCTTGCAGGCAGCTACGTTATGGACGCTCAGTCAGCACTGCAGACGGGGCGCAGCGCGAGAGGAGGGACTGTGATGCGAGGCCTGAGGGGACATTTAGGGATGATTTGGGGGCTTCTTAGGTATAGAGGGACTATATAGGTTATATGGGGGAATAAGATCTAGAGGTCCCTCCTTTTACCCCTTAAGCGTAGGACGTGTCAACCCAAAACCTTAGACTTAGGGGTCATGGGCCATCATTCTCAAAACCTAAGGTCCCAAAGCCCTAAAAACCCGAGACCCTAAGCTCCTTAAAGCTCCTCCTCCCTCGCCCTAAACCCTAAACCCTAAACCCTCAACCCTTACTAAACCCTAAACCCTCAACCCTCAACCCTAAACCCCAAACCCCAAACCCTAAATCCCATGAAGCCCCAAACCCCAAACCCCAAACCCTAAACCCTAAACCCTAAACCCTAAACCCCAAACCCCAAACCCTAAATCCCATAAAGCCCCAAGCCCTTCCCAAGGAGCGCGCGAAGCAACGAGCTCCGGACCGCCGGTCGGATCCTTCGGAGAGGCCGGGTTCAGGGTTTAGGGTTTAGGGTTTAGGGTTTAGGGTTTAGGGTTTAGGGTTTAGGGTTTAGGGTTTAGGGTTTAGGATTTTGTGGTTTTAGGGTTTTAGGTTGACGGTTTTGGGGTTCTAGGGTTTTGGGTTTTAGGGTATTAGGGCTTTTAGGGTTTTTTCGGGTTTTAGTGTAAAGGGTTTAGGGTTTTAGGGTTTAGGGCTTTAGGGTTCTAGCTTTACGGTTTGCGGGTTTGGGTTTTAGGGTACAATTTGGAGCACGATTTCCCAGATTGCTTCTGCGGTTCTCAAGGCATTGGTGGAGGTGGACGAGTCGAACGAGAGATTGAATACTGGAGGGTGTGCTGTGGCAGTCCCAACAAGGTGGGCCCTATGTTGCGCAGACTAGGGTTTAGGGTTTAGGGCTTGGGGTTTAGGGTTTAGGGTTTAGGCATAACGGCTTCCATGACGATCCATGCCTTCCGGCAGTGGGGAATTACCCTTTGTCGGTGATGGGTGTTCTTCTGGCACCGCAGCTTAGCGAAGTTTTCATCGCCACTGAGACTTTTGGCAGAGCGATGGAGGGTACCGCGCATAAATGGGCCAAGGACCCGGATACGCATGCTCATGTGGAGCTGATGGGTTTTTTGGCGACCATCGCGTACCCGCTCTGCACTTTAGGGGCGTTATTGTTTTGGGGTTTTATGGTTTCGGGTGTAGGGGTTTAGGGTTTTAGGGTTTAGAGTTTTAGGGTTCTAGGGTTTAGGGCTTAGGGTTTAGGGCTTTCGGGTTCAGGGTTTAGGGTGTTAGAGTTTAGGATTCAGGGTTTTCGGGTTTCATTAGGGTTCAGGGTTTCAGGGTTTCCGGGTTTGGGTTTGTTTTTGTTGGGTTGGGGTTTTGGGGCTTTGGGGTTTCTGGCTTTACGGTTTTAGGGTCATAGGGTTTTGGGTTTTGTAGGGTTTAGGGTTTAGGGTTACGTCGAGGAAGGGTCTGGGGTTCTTCAGCGAACTCACTGCTCTACTTCAACAGCATTCATAGAACATAACCGGCTACAATACACTTACATACTTGGGGCTCTGATGCTGCGCTTTGTTTTCAGTAGGGTTTAGGGTTTAGGGTTTAGGGTTTAGGGTTTAGGGTTTAGGGCTTAGGGTTTAGGGTTTAGGGTTTAGGGTTCATCGTGTTCGCCGTTCATGAAGTAGTTAGGAGCTGGCGCGTGAACAACATTTACGAGGGAGCGAACTCTTCAAGAACGGAGCGAGCACAAGGAAACGGTTAAGTTGGTCTTTGTCCCAAGCGCCAAACCCTAAACCTTAAACCACAATTCAAGTCAATAATCCCTATATTGCACTTATAAGGAAGAACAGGTTGTTTTTTGGCGGGCTCTTAGGCAAATGGACCCTAAACTCTGCACCCTAAACCCTCAACCCTAAACACAAGAAGAGGGCAAAACATGTCCCAAGCCAAGCCCAGACAGTCATAGGGTTCTTAAGGGAGGGGTATTGTAGGGTTCTTACGTTAGGGTTTAGGGTTTAGGGTTTAGGGTTTAGGGTTTAGGGTTTAGGGTTTAGGGTTTAGGGTTTAGGGTTTAGGGTTTAGGGTTTAGGGGGTTCAAGGGGGGTAGGTACCTTGGGCACCTACGGGAAGCTTCGGGAGCCTAGGGCTCCATGACCCCCCGAACCCCCCCCTCCCCTAAGAACCCGATAAGTCTCTTAGACTCCAAACCCTAAACCCTAAACCCTAAACCCTAAACCCTACAACTTTTTTCGTACACCCCCAAAGTGAGGCGGGTGATCTCTATAAGACAGGCTTCTGTGGTTCCTGCTGGTCGTGATCGTCTTGGTGGTGATTGGCATCGTCGGCCTCCTCAGATACTTTGCAACTTGGCCCTATAACCCTAAGCCCTAAACCCCAAACCCCAAACCCCAAACCCCAAACCCCAAACCCCTAACCCCAAACCCCAAACCCAAACCCTAAATCAATCCCTGGAGGAGTCTTGGGGGTTTCAGAATTTTCCCCGAGGGTTTGAAGAGGCTTGCGGTGGACTGAGTTGGACTTAGCATGGAAGAAATTGGCCTGGAATCACAACCCCATGAGCGCCGCAAAGCCCAACGCACTGGTTTAGGGTTTAGGGTTTAGGGTTTAGGGTTTTTTTGCGTGTTGGGGTGGGCGGGGGGGGGGTGTAGTTCCTTTCGCTGTGGGGGGGGGGGGGGGGGGGGGGGGGGGGTAGGGGGGGTGGGGGGATATCCGATACAAGTGAACATTCCAAAAACAACTGGCTACAAACCCCGAACCTAAACCCCCAAAAGCCCTCAAGACACAGGCCTAAAGCCTAAACCCTAAACCTTAAACCCTAAACCCTAAACCCTAAACCCTAAACCCTAAAACCTAAAACCTAAAACCTAAACCTTAGCTAAAACGCCTTCAAGACAAAGAACCTGCCGAGAGGTTCAGCTGTCGGTCCATCCCCCCTTCTGAGCGGCGACGCAGCGCAGGCGGCTCTCCTCTCCGTTCCCGTACACCCCCCTTTAGGGTTTAGGGTTTAGGGTTTAGGTTTTAGTTCTTAGGTCAGGACTCCTCATAAAGCCCATGAAGCCCAGAGGGTGCCTAAACCCTAAACCCCAAACCCTAGACCCTAGACCCTAAACCCTAAACCCTAAACCCTAAACCCAAACCCTAAACCCTAAACCCCCAAGCCGCCTGTGGTTCAAGCTGCCGACAGACGCAGTGTCGCGAAGCTTTGTGGAAGCCTGGACAGAGGCCTCATTGACAGGGCTCCCTTTCAAAGGGACGAAAGGAGGGACCCTTATCAGGGACCCCACGCGCAGACACACGCACATAAATAAATAAATAAATCAATAAACAAGTAAATAAATAAATAAATAAATATATATATATATACATATAAATAAATAAATAAATAAATAAATATATATATATATATATATATATATATATGTATATATCTATCTATTTATATGTATGTGTGTGTGTGAATATGCAGATATATACATATATATATATATATATATTCATTCTACATTTGCATAGAGGTTTGAGTATGTCTATGTGTATGAAAAGTGTATACATATGTATGTATGTATGCATGTAATGTAATGTCATGTACTGTAATGTAATTACTGTATGTGTATATTTCTATATATATATATACATGTGTATATATATATATATGTACATATGCGTTCTTTTTTGAGGGTCCCTTCGAGGGGCCCCTTATAAACCTCAAGCAGAACCTTAAGACCTCCAGCTTTGCCGAAGTCCTCAACTACGCCCCACTACGCCCGGCTAAGGGTGGTCGGGGTTTTCCAGGTATTTGCTGAGCTTAGCTTTAGGGGCTGCATGGTGTTGCAGAGCATGGTTCAGGGTTCAGGGTTGGGATGTTCCCCCTTAGTCCTTATTGGGTATCATCGTACTCCCTATTAGAATCCCTAATAGGGACTGTTAGTAGAAGGGGGAACATCCCAAGTTCAGGGTATTGAGGATATGCATGCAAGCGGTCCGGGTCATCAGACGGCCGAACCTTGCATTGTCGTGGTTTCTCCGGGAACGGCCTCGTGTTCAGGTTCCCACAAAGAATACAGAAAGGAGTGTCGGGCGATGGTCACTCCTTCCGGCTGCCCTTGCAATGTCATGCGAAGGAGCGACTTCCACAGATTCCACACGCAGAATCGTCGATATCGGCTCCATCTCCAAAAGCACCAAAGCCCAAGACCCTAAAACACCAAAACCCTAAACCCTAAAAACGCCAAAACCCTAAACCCCAAGCCCTCAACCCTAAACCCCGAAACCTAAACCCTTAACCCCAAACCCTGAAGCCTAAACCCTAAAGCCTAAACCCTCAACCCTCAACCCTGTAGAAGTCTTAGTTGGGCACTCCGAATTTGGGGGCACCGAGGAAGGCGTTTGACAGCTAAGCTATGGCCCAGAGAGCCCCAAGAACCCCTTATTAAAGGAATATCGGGGGTTTAGGGTTTAGGGTTTAGGGTTTAGGGTTTAGGGTTTAGGGTTTAGGGTTTAGGGTTTAGGGTTTAGGGTTTAGGGCCTACGAAAAATCTTGGACCCCTAAAATAGACCCCCAAATAGTAGGATCCCCTTGTAGTAAGGACCCCCAGGAGGTCCCCTAGCATCGTAAGTCCCCGTATTCCGTGAATCATGTTTGGATCCGTTTTGTTAAGGTCTATTCTATTTTGTGTGTTTTGTTTCAGCGCCATAGTCTCTACTCGAACGCTCGACTCTCCTAAATTCTGAACCCTAAACCCCAAACCCTAAACCCTAAATCCTAAACCCTAAACCCCTTCAGGCGCCGCGGCTAGGGCTGCTCCTTTGGGGGCCTTGGGCTCAACTAGTCAAGGGCTTAGGGTTTAGGGTTTCGGGTTTAGGGTTCAGGGTTTAGGGAATTCGTGGACCTCCAGCTTCAACAAAACTTCACAAGGCCCTAAGCCACAAAGCCTGGACCCCTACAAAAAGTTCATAGGACAGTCGGAAAGGATTGGAGTAGGCCCTGATTTCCGTTTTTAGGGTTGGGGTTCCCTTATAATCCCCTTAAAACCAAAAAGGGTACCTTTATTATTCCTAGGTTACTCCTGGGTCTAGTAGGACAGTCGGAAAGGACACGGGGATGTAAATTTCCTTGGCTTTCCGCCCGATGCTCCGCGACTGGGACAGCTCTTCCCTACCGGCACTCAAGAAACTTTTCTTGTTTTTTGGGGTTTAGGGTTTAGGGTTTAGGTGCAACAGTACTGCGGTTGAACGCCCCAAATCGTCGGCCACATCTAAATGAAGAGGCAGGATGTAGCGCGCCCGGCGTTTTGGCGCTGATCTGAATACATGATGGATTCTTGAGCCGCAGTAGATCCCTTGTTCAAGTATCGGGTGCGCAGAAGCTTCATGAGAGGGAGCCCTAGCCCTGCAAGAGACACTAAACCCTAAGCCCTATCCCCAAGCCCTAAACCCCAAACCTAAGATCCCAGGTCAAAGGCTTGGGGGTCTGCACCAGGCTATAGGCTTTCGTTGGTATGGCCTAAGCCCTTCGCCTGACCAATTTCACTGAACCCTGCTACTTGTTCAGTAGCAGGGAATTAGGGAAGGCGGGTCCTGCCGATTCCATAATACATTCCCGTAACCTTAAAGGGGCAGAATCTCCATCTAGAACGCACAATCAAGTCGCTGTCTTACATGTACGTGATGGTGCATCCAAGCGTGTACTGGGGGTGTAAGTGCCTTTCAGAACTGCCTGTATAACCCCAAAAATATAGCTCCTTCAACCCAAAAAGGGTACCGTTGTTATTCCTAGCTTGCTCTTGGGTCTAGTGAAGTTCAGCAGCATTGCCAGGTCGGGGAGAGAGAGGGGTTCTGTCCCAGCTGTCATGAAGCGGAGACGGGACGAAGAGGCACGGGGGAAGAGCAGCAGCAAACCTAGTTAAGCCCTTGAGAGATTTCCCTAAGGGTCCCCATGTACCCGTATAGTGTGTACTTGGGCAATAAAGCTACTTTAGGAACCCTTTGACAGCCCAAATCTGGACTATATGGGCACATGGACGCCTCTTGTTTTTCATATTTTCCCTTATTGGGTTTAAGAGGATCACATTTGGGAGTTGATTAATACTTGTTTCCCAAAATACCCTTATTTCCCTTTAAGCCACTAGGAGCCCCAATTATGTAGTTTTCCCAGACGGACCTTTAGATCAACCCCCATTTAGGATTTCTTTCAGAGGGTTCTTACGGGGCCATCCAAGCAGCTTGATCAATGCGGGCTTCTCTGCTTCACACTTTCGTCCGTGAGTCCCATGGCTGAAGAGAAGGGTACCCTGTTTGCTCCCCTAAACCCGAAACCCGAAACCCGAAACCCTAAACCCTAAATCCTAAACCCTGTCCAGAAGCCACACAACAGCGAGTCCGTGCATGCCGCGTAGAGGGCTTTAAGTGTCAGGGTAGAAACAGAGAGAGAGAGAGAGAGAGAGAGATCCCAATGCGCCTTGATTCAGGAAATGTACCTGAAATCACATGTCTTCCCCACGCTCCCCCGTGTGGCCCGTGCTTGCGCTTGCATGACGAACCTGCAGCCGCCATGCAGAACCCGAAAGCCCAGATTAGGTTTCATGGTTCAGGCATCCGACTCAACAAAGACTCGTAGCCCTAGGTAAACTCTGAACCTAAAATATGCCGTAAGCCCAAAAAATAGGCCTGAGGATGGACCCTCAGCACTTTTGCAAGGACACCACAGCCCTTCCTTTCTGTGTGCTAGTGTTATTCCTTCAGAAGATCCTTCAAGGGAACCTAAGTGAACTTCGAAGCGAGATGTACAGGAACCCTAAGCCCTTTTCCGCCCTAAACCATAAACCCTAAACCCTAAACCCTAAACCCTACACCCTAAACCCTAAACACTCAACTCTACCTTGCTGAAGCGTTAGAACTTCCTAAACTCTAAACCCCCCCCTAAGCCCAAAGCGTGTTGAGAGCTTGCTACTATGTGCTTAAGAACCCTGCCAAAAAGTAGCACTCATATTCATCATCCCTCCACTACCCATCTGAGGAAGTATTTTTTTGGGGGGTGTGAATTCAGCAAAGAGTAGAAACCCTCACCCTAAACCCTAAAACCTAAACCCTAAACCTGCGAACTCAAAGTGTGTTGAGAGCTTTGGGTTGTCGGGGCGGCTTCCCAAACCCTAAACCCTAAACCCTAAACCCTAAACCCTAAACCCTAAACCCAAACCCTAAACCCTAAACCCTAAACCCAAACCCTAAACCCTAAACCCTAAACCCTAAACCCTAAACCCTAAGCCTTTTTCTTAAGCAACTAGTAGCTTAGGGTGGTCAGGGCGGCTGCCGCTAGTTAAACTTCCCGTCTCGGAGAAAGTCCTCACGAAGAAGGAGCTCCGAGGTCTTCACAAGGAAGACGCTTTTTTTCTCCGGTCATTCTGGGTTTAGGGTTTAGGGTTTAGGGTTTAGGGTTTAGGATAGCCGTTTTTAGGGCTTGTGAAAGGCCTGGGTTCTGGGATTATGGCTTGGGGCTTCTCTATGTTGGGCTCCAAGAGGATTACTGTGGGTGCTCTTGCGCAAAGTTTCTTTGGTGATCGAAGCTCTCTGATACCTCGCCGAATTCAGAGCCTCGCTCAAAGAGCCCAATTCCCCATTGGGTTTAGGGTTTAGGGTTTAGGGTTCAGGGTTTAGGGTTTAGGGTTTAGGGTCCAGGGTACACTACCTTTAAACAGAATAGGGATCCCAAATATAACTTAAGGTATCTTCCTCAAGGAGGGTATGGGGCCTTTTTGGGCATGCAAAGTCGGAAACGATTGCAAGTGTGAGTGTACAGACACGCCTGGGGCGCGGCTGAAGCGAATATTGCCGGGGATGGCTTCAAGTTTGCCCGTGCCCGCCTTAGGAATCAGCCCTTTGGCTCAACAGGGCCCCAAAAGCCTTCGATAACAAGGCCTTTGGGCCCAAAGCCCCTGTCAGGAGGCCCCAAGGACTCAGGAATCAAGGGTTCTTAGAGTTCTTTCTATCGGGCTATGATGAGCCTTCTTTCATGCTCTGAGGAGACTCATTCTCCCCGCAAAGCCTACCCTGAACTCCTGCACTGACATAAACAAACAATCAAGAATGCCAGTAAGAACAGCCCCTAAGGGTCCATGTACCTCATTACTTAATCCTCGGGCCGCCCGGGCCCCACAGTCCATATTCAGTAGCAAGTAGGCCCAAGTATTCCTTGTTTAGGTACATGGACCCTTCGGGAACGTCCTAAACCCTAAACCCTAAACCCTAAACCCTAAACCCTAAACCCTAAACCCTAAACCCTAAACCCTAAACCGCAAGCCAGGCACCGCTTGAAACCTGTTTCAATCCCGGGGCTTCAGCCCGAGCGCTCAAGCAGCGTTGAGTGGAGAGGGTAGATTTCAGGAATGCGGGGGGGGGGGGGGCGAGGCCCTGCAGGAGTTGATCCAGGGTTTAGGGTTTAGGGTTTAGGGTTTAGGGTTTAGGGTTTAGGGTTTAGGGTTTAGGGTTTAGGGTTTGGGGCAGCCCCTCTAGGGTCCAAGTATATACTAGACGGGTACTTGGACCCTTTGGGTAGGAGTTGATGATCGCAGGCCGTGCCCGCCGCCAATTTTGTTGGATTGTATCAAGACCCTTGTCTTGCATGTCTTAGACTTCACATGCTCAGATCTTTGGGATCTGAGAAGAGGGCCACGTATGCCGCGTTCCAAGGTGTCATCATTCAGGTATTCTGCGTGGCCCTCAAGAGACGAGGCAAGCTTTGAACAGCGAATCGAGTTCTGACCAGATCAGGCTCTTGCTTTTGCTTCTGGTGCATGTGCCCATGCATGGATCCCCCCCTAACAGCACGTAAACAACCGGAGCTGAAACATGTGTCCCCTGAAGGGTCCATGTGCATAAATAGGATATACTTGGGCCTCAAATGGTGTATTAGGGCCCAGCTGCCGGGTATGACCGCGTAACAGTACGGGAGCCTACTTGGGACTGTGCGGCCGAAGTCTCATCCTAGCTAGGTTTGCCGAAGAGTGAGTGAGCGCTTCCTAAAGCGCTCGCAGAACGGCAGACGTCTTACACGGACTCTGACCGCGGCCTCCTCGTCAGGGGAACTTGTGAGGAAGAAAATGGCCGCTGCGTCACGCGAACGTATGCACATAATATACATATACATATATATATATATATATGTCTGCTGCCTCCCCAGCAACATATGAGGAATGGCAGGGTTGCGTTGACGTGGCTTTGCTTCAGGGATGCTTGCTACAGGAAGCTGCCCCCGAGGTGTAAAAGCGGCACTGGCAGGGAGAGGCAGATGGCGAAACCCTAAACCCTAAAGCCTAAACCCTAAACCCTAAACCCTAAACCCAGTTGGTCCTTTCAGCCTCTATGCGCTAAGCCTGACGCCCTAAACCAGAACGAAGCCCGAAACCTCAAGCCCTCCCTAATTAAGGCCGAAGCGTTCCTTGGTTGGTCTACTTAGGGTACCTTTAGGGTTTAGGGTTTAGGGTTAAGGGTTTAGGGTTTAGGGTTTAGGTATCATAACCGGGACGGTATTGGGGGGGGGGGGGGGGGTCAAGCCCTAAACGCCAAGCCCTCAACCCTGAGCACTTCCAGCAATGAACTTCAAGTCCGAGGTCATGCGCCCATGTTCTGCGTAGCGGCCTGAGCATCGACGGCTTTTCTTACTGTTGCTTCGGGTTTAGGGTTTAGGGTTTAGGGTTTGGGGTTTGGGGTTTGGGGTTTCGGGTATAGGGTTTAGGGTTTAGGGTTTAGGCTGAACCAGGGGGTAGTAGGCAATTGGGGGGGGGGGAAAGTGAAGCGAGGACCTGGGGATTCTTGGTCCCTTCCACCGTTTAGGGTTTAGGGTTGAGGGTTTAGGGTTTAGGGTTTAGGGTTTAGGGTTTAGGGTTTAGGCTTCAGGGTTTAGGGTTTAGGGTTTAGGGTTTGGGCCTCAGGACAGGATGCTTCAGGACTTGGAGGTTTGTTGTTGCGAATTGGGGCTTCCAGAGCTCTTGCCACGAGACCTAGAGTCTGAGCCCCCCCGGCAAGCCCCAAGACCTATAAAACCCTAAACCCTAAACCCTAAACCCTAAACCCTAAACCCTAAACCCTAAACCCTAAACCCTATAAAACCCTAGACCCCTGAACCCTAAACCCTAAACCCTGAACCCTAAACCCTAAACCTTAAACCTTAGACGCGAGGGCTGGGCCGAATGGAAGATGTGGAGCAGCTGCAGCAGCCCTGGTGGGGGTTTTGGTTTGGAAGGATTTCGGGTTGAGGGTTTAGGGTTTAGGGCTTAGGGTTTCGGATTGGAAGGATATCGGGTTTAGGGTTTTCCTCGATCCGGTACTCAAGAAGATGCCAGGCAGGCCCTTTGTAGATCTTTTTTTCCCTTCTTCAACACGACACTCGGTTTCAGAGGGATTTTGAACTGTCATGTGCCAGAACTCTATAACACTAAACCCTAACTCCTAAAGTGACCCTAACTGAACCAATCTGCAGCCGTCTGGATTGATGTGTGGCGCCTCCAAGCAGGCTTTGGGGTTTGGGGTTCCCTAAACCCTAGACCCTAAACCCTAAACCCTACACCCTAAACCCTAAACTCTAAACCCTTAACCCTAAACCCTAAACCCTAAGCCGCATTTTGGGTTTACGACCTTGGTAGCCCAGTGGTGCCCTTTTCCCCCTTTTTTAGGTTCAAGGTTTAGGTTTAGGGTTTAGGGTTCAGGGCCCTAAACCCTGAACCCTGATACAGCAACCACCCCGGAAAAAAGGGCACCCTCCTTACAATAGGGTCAGTTCCTCTAAATTGTAGACCCTAAGAATGGGGTTTAGGGTTGAGGGTTGAGGGTTTAGGGTTTAGGGAAGGGTACCCAAAACGGGACCAACATTTTTTTTGAGAAAAGACCATATGGTTCCTGGGCTAGCAAGTCAGAAGAGCGGCCTGGCAGCTGGTGGGTTTAGGGTTTAGGGTTTAGGGTTCAGGGTTCAGGGTTTAGGGTTTAGGGTTTACAGGCTTTTCAGTTCCATGGCGTCGATGGTTTGCAAGAATACCAACCCAACGGGTCCATGTACCTCTATAGTTTATACTTGGGCCTGATTCCTATACAGTAGCTTTGGGGCCCAAGAATATACTCTGTAAGTACAGGGACCCTTTGGGCAACCTCCCTCCCCACACCGCACCCCGTTACCTTAAACTCTCAACCCTAATTCCTAAACCCTAAGCCCTAAACTGCCGAGAGCGCCGCTGTCCATTTGCGTTGAGGGGCCCCGAAACCCCAAAAGGGGGGATTCAGGATTTGCCCGGACAAAATGCGGGTTTTTTAGTACTTTAGGCCCGCGAGCCACAGGCTCCAGCAAGGCTCCAGAAGGCCCTGGGACCCCCCCCTGCTCTTCCTCTCCTACAATTCGGAAAGAAGTAAAAAGCAAGAAAGCCCCCTTTGAGGGGGGGTTTGGGGGGGTGAACCGTAAACCCTAAATGAGAATAGTTTGGGTGGTTGGGGTGGGACTACATGCTAGCGCACGTGAGCGGCCCGGATGCTTTTAGCACCAGCGAGCTTGCCTTCTGTACACCCCGAAGCCTAAACCCTAAACCCTAAACCCTACATCCTAAACCCTAAACCCTAAACCCTAAACCCTAAACCCTAAACCCTGAACCCTGAACCCTGAACCCTGAACCCTAAACCCTAAACCCTAAACCCTAAACCCTACCCTATATGGGTAAATGGACCCCTAGGGCAAGCTATCCTACGAGGTAGTACCACGTGTGGCTACGGAAGAAGAGGCCCCGCATCTCCCCCAGGCTTCAGGAGAGTAGGGGTTTAGGGTTTAGGGTTTAGGGATTAGGGTTTAGGGTTTAGGGGAACTAAATACCCACGGATCTAGCGTCTGTAGATAACACCTACTTTCAGGGTTCAGGGTGTGTAAGAAAGCAGCCCTAAACCCTAAACCCCAAGACCCTATACCCGAAACCCGAAACTAAACCCTAAACCCATTTTAGCTTCGGGAGCATAGTGGGAAGCTGTGCTCCTTGGCCGAGAGGGACGGCAAGGAGGTTTAGGGTTTAGGGTTTACGGTTTAGGGCTTAGGGTTTAGGGTTTTGGGATTTCGGGGTTTCCGGACGGAGAGTTTAGGGATTGTCTGCTTCGGGGTTTAATTAGGGGGGGCTCAGGGTTTTAGGGGTTTGGGCTTCAGGCTTTCTTCTGCAGCAAGGCTGAGCCGAATTCCATCGGAAAGTAGACAAGCCCATGCGACCCAAGTGACGTGTTATCAAAGTTTCTATCTAGGATGCTGAGCGGGCACTGTCTGACGACTTGTTATGACAAGGCCGTTTTCAGTAGGACGCTGTCTGACCACGGGTCCCGCTTTAGCACTGTCTAACAGCCGAGGATGAGTGACGGCCATAGCGTCGTCGTCACAAGGATCACTAGAGTGCCAATGAAAATGAGGTCGCCCAGAACCCAAAACCCTCGAGGCTCATTTGGATGATTGCACCCAAGCTTTCCCTCCCCCCTTCCCCTCAAAGCCTACGCCCAACACACCCCAGCCCCGAAACCAAAAACCCTCAGCTACATGGCATCCATCCTCACACTTGGCCCTTAATAACAATAGTCGTAATAATAAGACTCATCATAATTGTAATAAGGTGCATGGACCCTTAGGGACCTTAAAACCTGCACGCGTCCAGAACGACGGCGGGAGTTGCGGGCGATGGCTTCCCCGCCAGCCGTGGTCATCACTCCGCGCGGGGCCTTATCCGTGGGCGTGGAGTGGGAGATCCCGGCATTCAGGATTGAATGGAACCATGAACCCCATAAACCCTGAACCCTAAGCCCTGAACCCTAAACCCTATAACCCTCTAACCCTACCTTAAAACCTAAACCCATCTGGAGGTTGAGGTATTTTCGGTAGAGTATTCAACCCATCTGAATTCTGAGGTATATACTGTAGAGTATTCAACTCACAGCTGCTTCAGCCAAGAGGGTGCTGTGGAGGCCTGTGGAGGTTCTAGAGTCCTGGAAGACCTGGGACTTACCAGTGGGTTTACGAAAATAGGG
>CAJNDS010002550.1:120000-122500 GCA_905221605.1 Symbiodinium natans
TATCGAGTTCTTTCGGGGTTTAAGGGCGGTGCTGACCACAATACATATGAGATACAGTCGGCACAACACGAAACGTGCATGCGAGCAAGTAATATCTGTCGGAGGGATGGGGGATGGATCATGTAGCTTAGCACTGCACATCCTACTTTTTGCGTCAATTACCACTTATTGCCTTCACTTTGATGTTGACTATGAGGTTCGACTGAGACATAACTACCTTGCTATTAGCATGCCCTGCCCGCTTATCTTACTTGGCCAACGGTTGATTTTTAAGTTTTTAGGATTTTTTCGCGGAATAGCCAAGCTTGACCTTCTGATTCCTCAATGATTGGAGAAGCAAGTTGTGGCAAAGCAGTCTTTCGCAAGGACTCTTTACCAAAGCCAGGACCCGGAGTAGGCCCTTATTTTCTTTCATAGGGTTGGGGTTCCCTTATAATATCCTTGAAACCAAAAAGGGTACCCTTTTAATTCCTAGGTTAGTCCTGGGTCTAGAAAGGGCTTTACTGTAACTTCAGGTCCTTAGCCTTTTTGAGTTTATTGGTTTCCCTAGTAAGGCAGCTAAAAACTTAATTTATGGCTACCCTCCAAAGTGCAGCCAGGGAAAGGGCACGCGTGTTTCCAGCATCTGTCCTGAGAGCACCAGGACAAGACGCGCCTCGTAGCCCTCACCAACTTGGTAGCCCAGTGGTACCCTTTACCTTTTTTTGGTTCTGGGTCCCAAAATAAAGTATCCAACCAAAAGAAGGTTGCCCTTATTATAATATGGTTACTGGGCTACTAGGGCAAACAACCACCCTGAATCCCTAAACCTCTCAAAAGCGTGAATGCCTAAACCCAACAACACCCTAAATCCTAAAACCTAAACCCCCAAACCTAGACCTAAACCCTAACCCCTAAACTCCTAGACCCCTAAACCCCTAAACCCCTAAACCCCTAAACCCCTAAACCCCTAAACCCCTAAACCCCTAAACCCCTAAACCCCTAAACCCCTAAACCCCCTAAACCCCTAAAAACCCCTAAACCCCTAAACCCCGAAACCCCTAAACCCCTAAACCCCTAAACCCCCCCTAACCCCTAAACCCCTAAACCCCCCCTAAACCCCTAAACCCCTAAACCCCCTAAACCCCTAAACCCCTAACCCCTAAACCCCTAAAAACCCCTAAACCCCTAAACCCCTAAACCCTAAACCCCCAAACCCTAAACCCCCAAACCCCAAACCCTAAACCCCAAACCCTAAAACCCTGAACCCCAAACCCTAAACCCCAAACCCTAAACCTAAACCCCAAAACCCGAAACCCCAAACCCTAAACCTAAACCCCAAACCCCAAACCCTAAACCCTAACAGGCCACAAGGTGGCTGCGAGCACGAGCAGTCTGTGCGCCTGGAGGTGTCAAGAGTTGGTATTTGAGGGGCTTTGGGGTTTAGGGTCTAGGGTTTAGGGCTAGGGTTTAGGGTGATTCACTAGGGTTAGGGTTTAGGGGTTTGGGTTTTAGGGTTTGGGGTCTAGGGCTAGGGTTTAGGGTTTGGGGGTTTCAGGGTTAGTGTTCAGGTTTAGGGGTTTAGGGGTTTAAGGGTTTAGGGGTTTAGGAGTTTAGGGGTTTAGGGAGTTAGGGGTTTAGTGGTTTAGGGGTTTAGGGGGTTTAGTGTTTTTTGTGGGTTCAGGGGTGTAGGGTTTAGGGGTCCAGGGTTTAGACTCCAAGTTTCGAGTGTCTTGAGAGATTTAGCGTGGGTTTTTTGTGGTGAATGTGGTGGTGAGTTCCGAGGTTTAGGTTTAGGGTTGAGTTACAAGGGGCTTGGGGGGGTTTCCGGTGGAGGCTGGGGGGCCCGGGCTTTAGGGCCTCCAAGACCTTCTTATTCAGATTTCTGGTGGGGTTTTGGGTTTTAAGGTTTAGGGTGTAGGGTTTAGGGTTTAGGGTTTAGGGTTTTGGGGTATTCAGATTTCTGGTGGGGTTATGGCTTCGGGAGGTTTCCGGGCTTTGGGGATGCGAGTGCGTGCGGGAGACGTGGCATTTTGGGCTTCGGGCTGGTGTTGCAGTCGGCCCTAAACCCTAAACCCCAAACCCTAAACCCCAAACCCTAAACCCCAAACCCTAAACCCTAAACCCTAAACCCTAAACCCTAAACCCTAAACCGGTTTAAGATTGAAGGCTTAGGGCTGTAGATCCGATAAAGCTCAGACTGGCAAGGTGACACAAAGTGTTGCTTCTCGAAAGTCCGTTTAGGGTTTAGGGTTAGGGTTTAGGGTTTAGGGTTTAGGGTTTAGGGTTTACGGTTTGGGGTTTAGGCTTAAGGGTTAAGGGTCAAGGGTAGCAGCTCACACAAGACGCAGCTACAGGCCTCCGTCCAAGAGGACTTTGTTTCACATGTTGGGCCTAGGGTTTCTTGTACGGACTGTTTGCTAGAGGGCGCTTCCTTCCCCAAAGGGCCCATGTACGTACATAGTGTACACTTGGGCCTCAAAGGGGTTCCTGTAAAGCAGCTTTAGGGCCCAAGTATATA
>CAJNDS010002550.1:127500-282500 GCA_905221605.1 Symbiodinium natans
CTTATAAGGTAATATAGGGATTCTTCTTATTATTTTTTTTGGGGGGGTTCTTAAGCAAATAGTACTTTAGGGCCTAGCAGTACTACGCCTCCTGCTGTGACGCACGACCCTCGTGGATAATGGTTTACAGGGTTGCCTTGGACGACGGCCAAAATGGTCTCTCAGCGCATTTTTTAGGGCATCCTGCCAGATGTTTAGGGTTTAGGGTTTAGGGTTTAGGGTTCAGGGTTTAGGGGTTTTTGAGGATTCATACGTGGGGGTTTCCGATATTAGGGGGCACCTTATTGACACTTCTGGTTAGTGCTTAACAACAGCACGCGGGGAATCGGGTTCCCGATTTCAGAAGGCCAGTCAGACATTTAGGCTGTGCGCAGCTGATGTAACCTAGGTAGGCTCTTGGGATACTTTGCATTTTCCTTTATTGAGCCTAAGAGGATCCATCTTTGAGAATAGTGAAGTTGAGAAGGTTCAAAGGGCCATCCTACTAACCTATAGAGCAAGGTCTTTGGAGGCTTGCAAGCTTCTCCCGTGGTTTTGGTCGTCCGAAAACCTGGCCCTGTCTCTGACTTGTGGGTGCTCCGCCTAATCTGTGCCGAATTCTGGTGAGAATATGCACCTGCGGGGGAGGCCGTGGAATCCCAAATCCGAAACCCAACAAGTCCTATAGGGTGCGAATATCCGACCCCCCCAAACCACCTTCTCATCCTCCTAAGCCCGAACTAAACTTTGCTACTCTAAACCAAGTTACAAACAGGCAGTAATTGTCAATATATAAATATACATATTGCATATACATATATATATATATATATGTGTGTGTGTGGTCACTTGTCTCGCTAATAGGGGCCGCCTTACCCCAAAAACGGGCCTGAATATAGACAAGCGACCATTTTGTGTATGTGTATATATATCTATATACACATTTGTGTTTATGTATTTGTGTATTTGCTTATGTGTTGATTGGTTCATTTATTACGATTATCATCATGAGCATTCGTTTATACATACATATTATATATACATATATATATACTTGTTTTTGTTAGTAGAATTTTTAGCATAGATATTATTCCAACAAAACGTTCTCTTAACCCTAAACCCTAAACCTTCAACCTTAAACCCTCAACCCTAAACCCTAAACCCTAAACCCTGAACCCTGAACCCTGAACCCTGAACCCTAAACTTCTTTGCTTGGGGTGAAGTAGGCGCCATCCACGTGTTCGGTGCCTGGAGCCAAAGGCCCCAAGAAAGCGCAGCAGCGCATCCTTGACCCAGAGAGCCCAATACTCGGGTTTAGGGTTTAGGGTTTAGGGTTTGGGGTTTAGGGTTTAGGGTTTAGGGTTTAGGGTTCAGGGTTTAGGGTTGAGGGTTTAGGGTTTAGGGTTTAGGGTTCCCAGAGAGCCCAGTACTCCCCCTTTTTAATTGCAGGAGTATAGCTTAGGGTTTGGGGTTTGGGGTTTGGGGTTTGGGGTTTAGGCTTTAGGGTTTAGGGTCTAGGGTTTAGGCTTAAATCATATCAGGATCCCTAGTATGATTTCAGGTACATATTCAGCATTTTAGGGATATTGGGCTCTTTGGGGAGCTGCGATAGTCACAGCTTACAAGGAGCTGTTTCATCACGAGGGCTTATGGTTTAGGGTTTAGGGTTTAGGGTTTAGGTTTTAGGGTTAGGGTTTTTGTTCGGGGGTTCAATATAGGGGTCAGAATAATTCCGAATAGTAGTTCTACTATAAGAACCCCTCAAACACTATTCCAATTATTAATGCCGCTATATCAGAGGGTTTAGGCGACCCTTTTGGGGCTTAATTGCAGAAAAGGCGGGTTTGGACTTTTAGGGTTTAGGGTTTAGGGTTTAGGGTTAGGGTTGTATGACGACGTTGGGTATGCTTGTCTCGGACAAATCACCCCTCCAACTGCGAGGGCTCCGGCAAGAATCGAGCGCAAAAAAAGCCCTAAACCCTAGACCCTAAACCCTAAACCCTAAACCCTAAAAACCCTAAACCCTAGGCTCTATTCAGTCACGGATGCTTGTCAGTTCAAGGATCGACCGCGTGGTGGCAGCTAGCCATAGCTAGCAACGGGGGCATGCCTTCGCCAGAAGAGGCCATGGAACTCTTAAGCCTTGGACCCCGGGTGAACCCTTCCTGTTTCGTCGCCGACGTATCTGGGACTCCCCATGTCATGTCGGGTGCTCCGGTGCTCCGGAGCCCACGCGTTTAGGAGGGCGGAATATCCTAAACCCTAAACCCTAAACCCTGAACCCTAAACCCTAAACCCTAAACCCTAAACCCTAAACCCCTCGACCGTCCAACTCTTGGACCTGGATTCCAGAATCCCGTATCCTCTCTGACAGACTCCACAACCCTAGACCCTAAGCCCCACACCCTACTTGGAGGTTCAGGGTACTTCTTAACCAATTATAGCTGTACTTCTAACTGTACTTTATAGCCATATCCACAACCCTAGACTCTAAACCCCACACCCTAATGGTACTTCTTAACCAATTATAGCTGTACTTCTAACTGTACTTTATAGCCATATTAGGGCACTTAAGGGGCTCATGAGTGGGTTATAAGTACAGTTCTCATTGGTTAATGAGTACCGTGAACCTCCAAGTAAGCCTCTAATAGCCCATTAAAAGCCTTAAGCACTAGCCTTGAACCACTCTGAAAAGTCTGTTGCATTTCACAGTCAGAATCATGATAGTCGTTATAGTCACACGCATAGTATTAGTAACTGGTAGTGGTAGTAGTAGTAGTAGTAGTAGTAGTAGTAGTAGTAGTAGTAGTAGTAGTAGTAGTAGTAGTAGTAGAATTGGTTGTATAGAAAAAAGTTGGCAGGACCGACGCTGCCCAGACTGCGGCCACGCAAGCCCGCTGCTTGCCTTAACCAGACCCTCAAAACCCCTTAAGTACAGGGTATTGGGTTTATGGGAAACGCAGCCTACATCCTAAATCCCCAACCCAAGTTTAAGGCCTAGGGTTTTGGTAGCCGGATATGCTCCCGGGCACAAATGGCGTCGCCATGCACGTGGATGGAATGTCTGCCAAGCTCCCCTCACTGAAGTCAGCCCCGAGCAGGCTTCCAACTATAATGCGGACGGGGCCACATCAGCAGAGGACTTGCAGAGCACCCGCCGTCGTTCCAGAGACGAATCGGCTTGACACACCTTCCGCTGATGCACAATACCTCAACCCCAAAAATCATGTAAAATAGAGGCCCTCTTAAGGGTTTTGGGCTTTGCTTAAATACTTTGGGGGTCCAGGTAGTACTGTTGGCTGACATTCGTCGTTTGATTGTTGCGAAGGCCTTGTTCCTTGAGCGAAACTTTGATTGCGACACATGTAGACCGGAGTACTTTATGGGTCGATGGCCACAGGCAGTTGAATACAAGCAGTTCTTTCAATCTCGAAGAACATTGCCATCCATGTCCTCCAGTCACCCTAAACCCTAAACCCTAAACTCTAAACCCTAAATCCTAAGCCCTAAACCCTAAACCCTAAACCCTAAACCCTAAACCCTAAACCCTAAACCCTAAGCCCAGCAAATGTTGCTGTACTTCGAACTTGTGAGAGATGCCGGCTCGGGTCATATTATCATATTGCAAGCGGCAAGTCTGGCCCCAGACATGCCCCCAGTACTCCAAGTGATATACCTTAGGAACCCAAAAACTAATATATTGTAGGTGGCCAAAGAATCCTGTAAGGGTGTTTTTTTATACTAATAGCTTGCCAAAAAACGCAGTTTTTTTGGGGGCTCCTTGCGGTAGGCTCAGACTTGAACTTTGACTGCTCTTGCCAAAGGTTCGACGCAAACTTTTGCCGCCAATGCGGCCGCCGACTGGCAACAGCCCCGCCACCCCGGGAGGAATGTCAGTTTGCTCCGGGTTTAGGGTTTAGGGCTTAGGCTTAGGGTTGAGCGTAACCCTAAACCCTAAACCCTAAACCCTGAACCCCTGAACCCTAAACCCTCTTGCTATTGTAACCGCCTCCCCTCCTTCTCCCCGGATTGCGGTTGAGTCATTGAGTCAGTGAGTTGCTGGAGGTAGGGTGGGGGGAGCTCTAGGGTCCCAGAGAATCCCAAACCCCTTAATGAAGGAATATAGCTTAAATCTTATTAGAGTTCCAAATTTTGATTCAAGGGATATTCCTAAACCTTGAACCCTAAACCCTAAACCCCTAAACCCTAAACCCTAAACCCTAAACCCTAAACCCTAAACCCTAAACCCTAAACCCTAAAACCTACACCCTGGCCTGAGGGGTTTGATCATTTCTCTCGGTGTTTACAACTGGCAGGTGAACATGAAACGCTTGAGTCTTGATCGCACCGGGGGGGGGGGGGGGGCATGGTACCCTAAACCCTAAACCCTAGCCCTAAACCCTAAACCCTAAGCCCTAAAACCTCCAACCAAAATCCTTTACGAGTACCATACCAACACAAACCTGAGAGCTTCGTTTTGAAGCTGGGGCCTGAAAGGGCCTTGGGTTCAGGGTCTGTAGGGTTTAGGACTTAGGGTGTAGGGTTCAGGGTTTAGGGTTTAGGGGTTAGGCTTTAGGAACATGGGTTTAGGGTTTAGGGTTTAGCGTTAGGGTTTAGGGATAAGGGTTTATGGGTTAGGGTTGAGGGTCTAGGTTTCAGGGTTTCAGGGAATCTCGAGCTTCCAGGCTTTCGGATAAGGTCGGACCCCTGTCAGCCCCTCATCCCAAGCAACTTTAAGGGCCGCCATGGCCTTGAACAAAGCCTTCTACTATAGGGGTGAAGTAGTCCCTTCTGACCCCTATCTAAATATACTATAATAACTCCCCCTTTTGTAATTATTAAGGCAACTATTAGGCCTTTTTAACAGTTCTGTATCAAACATCGCAAGCCCTAAGCAAGCCCAACAAATCCCCGAAAGGAACGATGAACCCTGTTTAAGCAGCAGGTGCATTAAAGACACCAAAGACATATAAGACCAAACGCTGGTCAAAGAGAGGTTAAAAGCCCCAAGCAAACGCCACTAAATCCCAAAGACCTTTTACTTTATAAAGCCAAATGTTGTTCAAAAAGAGGAGCGCGCCTCCTTCTTGCCGAGCCCCTTTGCTCCCACGCCCTCGCGCGGGCGCCCCGAGGCGTAGCGGGGGCAGGGTACCTTCCGAGAACCTCGAGCAGCCTCACCGAAAAGTCGCAGCACCACTGCAGTCTGTAGCTGTGTAGGGGTTTTACCTCAACCCCCAAAATCTGTAAAAAAATGGCCCTTTTAAGGGTTTTGGGCTGTTTTTTTGCATACTTTGGGGGTCCAGGTAGTTCCAGACCCTAAACCATCGACAGCTAGGTTGCTGTAAGGGAACTTGAATCTTAGTAGTAGAGTAGGTAACCTGTAGCCTTTAACCTTTTTTGGGTATTCTAATGCCAATAAAATCCAAAAGCAAAATCTTTACTTCTGCAGGTTAATTACTGGACAACTACGGAATTGAGTTACCAAAATTGAGCAATCCATGTTCTGGTACTTGCTAGACGTCCATGTATTGTGGCAACTTATGTCAATCCAGACACAGTGCTGATAGTGTCAGCTCCACAAGGCCCCCTGAAGCTTTTTGTCTGTTCTCAAGACTATTGCTTCTTCTCGGGGTCCCAGCTTTATGGCGGCTCCGTGTGTATATTATTTTCATCAAGGCATGTGCGTGTAAAAACTCCGTTCGTTTTTTCAGATACATCTTTGCTTGTGTATTGGTATGTATGCATGGTTATATCGGATACAGCAGATACCCCAACATCAACATCCGCTGGGGCCCGAATATAGAGAAGTGACCTGCATTGGTTTCCCGAAGCCGACCTAAACCCTAAACCCTGAACCCTGAACCCTGAACCCTGAACCCTAAACCCTAAACCCTAAACCCCAAACCCTAAACCCTAAACCCTGAACCCTGAGCCCTGAACCCCGAACCCTGAACTCTAAATCATGTCATGCCTCTGTATCCCGCAAAGGATCCAGGCAGCTTGGCTTGGGGATCAAGGATTTTCGGATTTGGGGGGCTTAGGGAGACCAGGGGTTACAAGGGGTTTTTATATGTGGGTTGGCGTTTAGGGCATAGGTGTTTCTCGTCCCAGCCCCCTAAACCCTAAACCATAGGGTTTATAGGGCTTAGGGTTTGGGGTTTAGGGTTTAGGGACGCTCGACAACCCTAAACCCTAAACCCTAAACCCTGAACCCCTACTCAGCGAATGGCCAGATGAGCCAGCTCTTGGCGGATCTAGAGAGCCGCGAAGCAGCTCTCCGCGTCAAGGCCATCTCCGGTCTTTTTGGGGTTTGGCGATCTTGGGAGGGGGGAGTTGGCAGGGTTGAGGGAATTAGGGTTTAGGGCTCAGGGTTCCGGAAGTCCTAAACCCTAAACCCTAAACCCTAAACCCTAAACCCTAAACCCTAAACCCTAAACCCTAAACCCTAAACCCTAAACCCTAAACCCTAAACCCTAAACCCTAAACCCTAAACGGGTAGGGGGTAGGGAGTGGGAGGGGTGGCGGGAATCGAGAATGGAGAACTTCATTTTGACCGGCGACATGGAAATCGGGACTTTTTTCTTTGCGAAGACGAGAAGAGGCGAAGGCGAAGACTTGCCAACACATGGCAACTTCTGCGGCAGCTGTTTTGCGGCTGCGAGACGTCGGCGGCAGCAGGTACAGCAGCAACAACCGGAACAGCTGCTCTTTTCGCGCAACCAGCAAGTTCAATTTCCTGGCATGGAGTGGCGCTTTGCGTGCCCGTTAGGGTTTAGGGTTTAGGGTTTAGGGTTGAGGGTTTAGGGTTTAGGGTTTAGAAGATGGGAAGACGCGGCGTCAGTGAACGAAGCACTCAAGATCGGCGGCCGGTGGCCGGTGGTCCCTATAACCCTAGAACCCTAAACCCCTAAACCCCTAAACCCCTAAACCCCTAAACCCCTAAACCCCTAAACCCCTAAACCCCTAAACCCCTAAACCCCTAAACCCCTAAACCCTAAACCCTAAACCCCAAACCCTAAACCCTCACCCCAACCTCTATACCCCAACCTCTTAAACCGCAAACCTGGCGAGTCTATGGAATGAGGTTTGAGTCTCGCCGAGTGCCCCTGGCCCGCAGAGAGTCCGCCGACTAGCCCTGTAGTGGCCATCCCCTGAGAAGCCCACAAAATGGTCGGGTTTAGGAGTAGGGGTTTAGGGTTTAGGGTAGAAGGGTTCCATGTACCTATATAGTATATACCTAGGCCCTAAGCTAGGCTATAGGAACCCCTTTAAGGCCCAACCATATACTATAGCTAGGGTATAGGGTTTGGCGTGAACAGGTACACGGACCCTTTGGGGTTTCAGACTTGGGGTTTATTAGGGTATAGTGTTTGGCGTGCACGGTTTACGGTTTTCATTTTGGGGCTTGAGGTTGTCTGACGAAGTGCACAGTCTCAAAGTTGAGCTGCAGCTCATAGGCCCCAATATTCTGCCCCCAAGCCACAGTACCGGTACCCAGAGACTCCAAAACCCGTTAAATTAAGAAAAAACCCTTAAATTATAATAGGAACCCTAATATGATTTAAGTTATATTCCTTAATTTTAAGGGGTTTTGGAGTCTCTGGGTCTGACCCTAAACCCGAAACCCTGAATCCTAAACTCGAAAACCTCCAAAATCTTCTCACCCTGTAAACCCTAAACCCTAAACCCTAAACCCTAAACCCTAAACCCTAAACCCTAACTTCCATCAAAGTGTTGAAAAACCGCGACGAGGGCTCGATTCCCTAAGCCCGAATTCTTCTAGGACCGGGAGTAGGCCCTCTTTTTTTTTCAGGGTTGGGGTTCCCTCAAAATCTTCCGCTAGCTAGGATGCCCAGTAGTGCCCTTATTCCCTTTTAGGGGGGGTTTAGGTTCCCTTATAAACCCCTTTAAGCAAAAAAGGGCACCCTTTTTAAGTCTTGGTTACTGGGCAGCCTAGCTAGGTCCAGCAGCTCACCGATGAGAAGTCGCTTCGCGAGAGGCGTCTGGAGGACGCGCTGCTTTTCATTTTTAAGAAGGCTACTTGGACGTTCATGGTACCTATTAACCAATTATAACTGTACTTATAATCCACTTATAAGCCCCTTAAGTGCCCTAGTATGGATAGAAGTACAGTTATACCATGAACCTCCAAGTAGGCGAGGGCAAGGAGAGGGCTGGGGCTGTATAGGGATGTGCGAAAATATCGGCCTCAAGATATTGCAAGTCTAGGGTACTCTCCTGAATCCTAAAACCGGGGTTTAGGGGTTTAGGGTTTAGGGTTTAGGCTACAGGGGTTGGAGGGTTTGGGGTTTGGGGCTGTTAAGAGTTGAGGGGTTCAGGGTTTTTAGCAGGGGTCTAAGGGTTTTGGGGTTAAGGGTTGGTATGGGTCTGGGGTTGGGGGCTTTAAAGTGTATGGGGTACATCGGGGTTAAACCCGAAACCCTAGACCCTGAACCCACTTTAGGGTCTGTCGGGGGCTGTGTTTTGGGGGGAGACAAGGGGCATGTCGCGAGTGTGTTACTCGAATTGTAGAATAATAGACTCAAAGATGAATAGAATAATACGGTGGTGGAAGAACAGAATAATGAAATAATTGAATCATAGATATACCAGAGTTAGAATATACGATTGTAAGAGTTGAAGAATCGAATACTAGAAGAGTAGAATAATGGAGTAGATGTACTTCCCTCCTTGTCTTAGATTTTCATGGAATGTGACAGAGTGCCGCTCATGTACGTATTGCAGTCTGCATGCTCTCCCATACCCAGTTACATGTTATGGCGAATGAACTGCAACTAAGGATCTAGGTAGTCTGGGTAGGGTGCTCTTATAGAGGGTGAACATGACAATGGAATGCATGAGTACAATTGACCCAAAAGCCGGTGTTGCGATGGCCTTCTGACTTGATCAGGCTGATTCAACAGAGTCATACTCATACTCGTAGGTGTCAGAGGTTCCCTCAATATACTCCATCTACGGCCCTAGCCTTATATCCCCGAAGAGTATCTTGAAAAAGGGTCCCCAAACCCAAGGGCACAATCTTAGGGGCCCAAGGTAAAGTCCCATAAACCTGAACCCCTTAACCCCGAAACCCTAAACCCCAAGCCCTAAGCCCTAAAACCTAAACCTTCAGCCGCGCTGCTAGCAAGGCATGGACTTGTTGTTGCTGTTGCTCGCCGCAGCCTTCATATTTGCACGAGCCCAGACTCGTACCGAACCCTGCAAACGACGCAATCGACCCGAGAGTGTATGGATGCCGGGGGCATGGGCAACACTGGGGTGGGTTTGGGGTTTAGGGTTTAGGGTTAGGGTTTAGGGTTTAGGGTTTAGGGTTTAGGGTTTAGGGTTTAGGGTTCAGGGTTTAGGGTTTAGGGTTTAGGGTTTAGGGTTTAGGGTTTAGGGTTTAGGGCATCCCGAAACCCTGCTTTGTGGTGTTCTGTCGGCATTTGGGAGGTTGAGGGTTTCAAGGCGTCAGCAGAGCACAACTCGCCCCGAGTGGCTTCTGCGCGGCACATCCTCCGAACGAGCTTGGGTGTTTAGGGTTTAGGGTTTAGGGTTTAGGGTTTAGGGTTTAGGTTTTACAGTTCACCTGCTGACTCTTTGTGGGGAATGAGGGAACTAGGCAGCTGCCCGAGCCCCTCAAGGGGGCATGTATAGGGATTAGACGGTTTTATCCCCTTCGTGTGGTTCAAGGTATCCTTGTACATTTTCCAACTCGAAAAAGGGTGCCCTTACTGTAATGTGGTTACTGGGCTAGCAAGAAGACCCTAAACCCTAAACCCTAAACCCTAAACCCTAAACCCTAAACCCTAATCCGGTAGGTTTAGGGTTAAGGGCTACCTGCACTTCTGTCTTGACCGAACGGCGCTCAATGGAATGATCAGGTGTGACATCCATTGAACCCAAAACCCTTTAAACCCTATATATCCTGTGAACCCTAAACCCTGTAAACCTTAAACCCGATAAACCCTGAATCATGTAAACCCTCAACCCCATAAGCCCTAAACCCTAAGACCTATAAACCCTAAAGCCTCCACTCTATAAACCCTGTACCCTCAACCCTGTGAACTTCAACCCTGTGAACCCTCAACCCTAACCCCTATGAGCACTAAACTCTAAACCCCATGAATCCTAATCCCGAAACCCTATCCATCCTCAACCCTAAACCCTACAAACCCCAAACCCTCAACCCCCTGAACTCTTAACTCTCAACCCCATCATGAACCCTAAACCCTAACCCCCTAACCCCCTAAACCCCTAAACCCTAAACCCTAAACCCTAAACCCCCTCAGGTCTTCCCTCGGCTTGGGCCTCGACCCAGCCTCTGCTGGCTACTTCCGGCGCTACATCGAGGGCGACTTTGACCAGTGCCGCAGCTGAGGGTTTGGGGTTTAGGGTTTAGGTTTAGGGTTTAGGGTTTAGGGTTTAGGGTTTAGGCTTAGGGTTTAGGGTTTTGGGTTTTGGGTTTGGGTCTAGGGTGCCAAAGGTCCACTTTTTATACGGAGGATTGGAGTGGCCTTGAGGGTTCAGGGTTTAGTGTTCAGGGTTCAGTGTTTAGGGTTTAGGGTTTAGGGTTTAGGGTTTAGGGTTTTGATTATTGGGTTCAGGGAAATTAAAACCGGGATCCCATGATTCAATGAGTCGATTCCTTGATTAAGGGGTCTCGGGCTCTCTGGGTTCTGGGTCGAGGATGGTAAGGATCCGAGGGAGTTTAGGCTTTACGGGTTTTTAGACCTTGCAGCCTAAACCCTGAACCTTGAAACCTGAACCCTCGACACTCTGTGGTGCTTTACTGTTACTTTAGAACCTTAGCCTTTTTGGGTTTCTTGGGTTTCTTAATAAGGCAGCTAAAAATTAAATTCATAGCTACCCGGCTAAGTGCAGCCAAGCTAGACAAATGAGTGTGCTGAGGTGCGCACTGTCGCAAGAGACGCGCCGAACTGGACAATCTTGTGGTGGGGGTTCAGGGTTTAGGGTTTGGGTTTAGGGTTTAGGGTTTAGCGTTTAGGATTTAGGGTTTAGGGTAACGGGGTTTAGGGTTCAGGGTTCCGGGTTTAGGGTTTAGGGGTTTTGGCCAAAGGTTGCTTCTGGAGCGACATCATCCCGACGAGCGCCAGCCTCTCCTTCCCGAGGTTGGGAGTCTATTCCGGGGTGTTCCCTAAGCAGTGCCCTTTGTAACCCTCATCCATGTGCCCCTATAGGGACATACTTGGGACCTAGAGCTACTTTACAGAAACTCCCTTTAAGGTCTAAGCATACACTCTATGGGTACATGGACCCTTTGGGGGTCAGAGAGCTGGGGTTCCGGGATTAGGGTTTAGGGTTTAGGGTTTAGGGTTTAGGGTTTAGGGTTTAGGGTTTAGGGTTTAGGGTTTAGGGTTTAGGGTTTAAGTGTGGTTTCCTGAGAGGTTCCGACTCGACTTTCGCAGTCATTCGAATCCTAAAGCCATACGTGAAGCCTTATGGCCCGAATGAAGCCCTGAACCCTAAATCCTAAACCCGAAACCCTAAGCCTTGAAACCCTGACACCCTGACACCCTGACACCCTGACACCCTAAACCCTAAACGCTAAACCCTAAACCCTAAACCCAAAGCCAGGCAGGATCTTCTGAGGCATCCGCCTCAGATCGTGCACAGTACATGCGGAACCGGCACTATGCGGATCTTGGGCCGCACGAAGGAAGGACTTTTTTTAGGGTTCGGGGTTTAGGGTTTAGGGTTTAGGGTTTAGGGTTTAGGGTTTAGGGTTTAGGGGTTTAGGGTTTAGGGTTTAGGGTTTTAGGGTTTAGGGTTTAGGGTTTAGGGTTTTTGTAGGGTTCAGGGTCTAGGGATCAACCGATTTTCCTATCAATTTCCGCATCCTAAACCCTAAATCCTAATTAAACAAGAACCCCAAGCTACTATTTGCTTAAGAACCCCCTAAAGACATGTAAATATGCTTGCTTATAACGGCAATATAGGGATCATTTGTTGTTTTTTGGTGTTCTTAAGCAATGAGCCTAAACCCCATTTCAAGAGCTCCCGCATATCGCGCCCTTTCCAGCCACAACCTGAACAGTTCAGTGACATTTGGAGTCCCGAGGCGTGGTCTACAAAGCCTCCTTTAGAAAGCCTTTCGAATCCACCCTAAACCCTACACCCAGTAATTTCGAGATTTGGGGTCTCAGGGCGGAACATCAGCTGAGGCACGGTCCCTGGTCTTCGGCTCCTTCTGCCTTTTGTGCATGTTCATGGGCCTCTTTTCTGCCTATGCGCCTTAGCCGCACCCGGCGATTTCGATTTTTTTCTTCGAGCTTGCGAAGGCCCCTAAAGCTTAAAGCCTAAGCCCCCACCTAGGCCCCCCCCCCCCAACCACCTCTTACCCTCATTCATTGGGGCCCTCATACTTCTTCGGTTTTAGGGGGGGGGGGTGCGCCCCGTCACTTGTGGGTCATGAGCTAGGATTCATTTGGGGTTCAAGAAAATCACATAATAAACTTCAAACCGTGAACCTTAAACCCTGACACCCTAAGCCCGAAATCCTAAACCCCTAAAAGCCTAAACCCTGCCTCCAAGCAAAAGACAGCCTCAATCTCGATCCGAAGCCACTGGGCAGGTCTTCCTAACAGTCTACTTCTGGGTTGCCGGCGTGCACCTCTGCTGCAGTGCAAAAGGCGTACGTTTTAAGGATCTGTAGGCTTTAGGGTTTAGGGTCTGGGGAGAGTCTGGGGTCTAGGGTTTAGGGTTTAGGGTCCTCAATCCTACGAGCCCCAGGAAACTCTGAAAGACATTGCGATCCCCATCCCTAAACGCAGTGGTACCTTGGTCCCTTTCCCAAAAGGTCCATGTACCTATATAGTATATACTTGGGCCTTAAAAAAGGCGTTCCCATATAGTAGCTTTTGGGTCCAAGTATATGCCGCATGGGCCCAAAGGGTTTTCGGGTTTGTAAAAGTCACGAGCCCCCAGAACGGGTTCTGTCCCAGGTATATCACGGTGCCGCTCAGAGCCCTCTTAGCAAAACAGGCCTCAACCCTAAACCCTAAACCCTAAACCCTAACCCTAAACCCTAAACCCTAAACCCTAAACCCTAAACCCTAAACCCTAAACCCTAAACCCTAAACCCTAAACCCTAAACCCTAGCCCCAAACCCTAAACCCTACTCGTAGCATGAGGTTCATCCTGTCCCAGGACTTTTCTGGAGGCGGAGGGAGGGGATTAGTGCTGGCTCTCCTCCCACGCCGAGCTTTTGCCTTGCTGTTGAGGGGGTTTAGGGTTTAGGGTTTGGGGTTTAGGGTTTAGGGTTTAGGGTTTAGGGTTGCTGGTTCTGAGGGTCTAGTCAGTCAGATGTGGCTTCGGGACTGTCAAATGTCGCGCGACTGCGCACGACTGTCAGGGTAGTGATCAGTGTAGGGTTCACAGGATTTGCAGGGTTTTAAATTTAGAAGGTGTTAGGAGGTGTTATGGAGTTTTGTAGGGTTTATGGGGAACATAGAGCATAGAGGGCTTATGGGGTTGAAAAGGGTAAGAGGGTCCAGCCAATGCCCCTCAACTCAAACCTCTCAGCAGCCGCGTGCACCGGAAACGTCTGGACAACTGATGAACTACTTGGAGGTTCATGGTACTTACTAACCAATTATAACTGGGCTTATAACCCTACTGATAAGTGGGATAACCCCTACATAAGGCCCTTTAGGTTTTATGATAAGTAGTGTTACAAGTGCAGCTAGAATTGGTTAGTAGGTACCATGAACCCGGAGTGGGCCCCTCTTCTCTTTTCGTTCGGGTTTAGGTTCCCTTTTTTTCAACACACGGAAACCAAGCAGGGCACCCTGTGTATTCCTATAGGTTACTTCTGGGTCTAGTGTAGTTAAGTGCAGGCTTCACTAAACCCTAAACCCTAAACCCTAAACCCTAAACCCCAAACCCTAAACCCTAAGTGCAGGCCTGCGACTGCCTGGCTTGTGACTCATATGATGAAAACCGAAACCTCAGCTCCCAAACCACAAAGACCCAAGCCCTAAACCCGTTTAAGACCGTTTAAACCCTTTAAAGCCTATAACCCATGTAAACCCTATAAACCCGATGAACCCATTGAACCCTTTTAAACCCTTAACTCCAAACCTTATAAAACCCTATACACCCTATAAACCCGAAACCCTCAACTGTAGGGGCGCCCTAAACCTTAAACCCTAGCCCTAAACCCCAAACCCTAAACCCTAAACCCTAAACCCTAAACCCTAAACCCTAAACCCTAAACCCTAAACCCTAAACCCTAAACCCTAAACCCTAAACCCTAAACCCTAAACCCTAAACCCTAAACCCTAAACCCTAACCCTACAACTGTCGAGGCGCCCTCCAGTGCCCACGGATGGATAGCTGGCTGGTCATGGTGCTGCTGCTCCCGATCCTGAATGGATACTCGGACTTGACTGGGAGACCTCATAAATTTAGGGTTAGGGGTTTAGGGGTTTAGGGGTTTAGGGGTTTAGGGGTTTAGGGGTTTAGGGGTTTAGGGGCTTAGGGGTTTAGGGGGGTTTAGGGGTTTAGGGGTTTAGGGGTTTAGGGGTTTAGGGTTTAGGGTTTAGGGGTTTAGAGCTTAAGGCTTTCAGAATTCTGACGCTTTGAGGTTCAGGGGTGTTCACACTGGTCGTGATCTGTGCGACTTTCGCAACGTATAGCTTTCGGTGCGCAGGGTTTTGGGCAGTATATGTCTTTCAGGTGATGCGCAACGCAGGCGCTTTCAACACCTTGTTTGTTCAAGACACAAGGCACGCTCATCAAGAGTTTCAACGAAGCTTCTGCAGATGTGAAACAGGGTTTATATTACTGTTATTGGTGAGTGTAGATAAGGTTCCTTTCTTAATATTGGTGAGTGTATGTACCTGGTGTCCCTTTGGGGGTACAAGAAATATATACCCTACGTCATGTGAAGAACGCATGCTCCTTTGCTCAGGCTTGTTCTTGAAGAAGCTGTGCACGCCGGAATGCAACTCGGAAAGTGCAGGGTGCGGGGGCTGTGAGCAGGTTTGGGGTTCCCCTTGTTGTCTACCTTGCTTTGTGAAACAAGGTGTCCCCTAAACCCTAAACCGTAAGCCCTAAACCCTAAACCCTAAACCCTAAACCCTAAACCCTAAACCCTAAACCCTAAACCCTAAACCCTAAACCCTAAACCCTAAACCCTAAACCCTAGACCCTAGACCCTAAACCCTAAACCCTAAACCCTAAACCCCAAACAAAAAATGAACCACACTGGGGGGGCTCCAGGTCTAGGGATTAGGGTTTGGGGCTTCCGGATGCCAAAAGAGCTACGTGGTGCTGTGTGCTGTGCGACAGCTTTTGCCCCAGCTGCGCCGTGTGTCCTTAAAACCCTCTGTGCATGAGCTGCGTGAGAAAGGTGTGTGGCCCCAAGCTCCCAGATATCCGCATGAGCTTACCTTTTAACCCCAAAATAGTACATGGTGAGGTTGTACGCTCTCCTCACGGTTTAACCTATATCCGAGAGAGAGAGAGAGAGAGAGAGAGAGAGAGAGAGAAAGAGCGGGGGCGAGAGGGCGAGAGGGCGAGAGAGCGAGAGACCGAGAGACCGAGAGAGCGAGCAAGGGAGGGAGGGAGGGAGGGAGGGAGGGGGAGACAGAAAGAGAGAGAGAGAGAGACAGAGAGAGAGAGAGAGAGACAGAGCTAGAGAAAGAGAGATAGAGAGAGAGAGAGAGGGAGGGAGCGTGAGAGGGAGAGGGAAGCGGGAGAGGGAGAGGCAGAGGAGAGAGAGACACAGATTCAGAAAGCAGGAAATCCCCATTCCTGAGATGCCGAATATGTATCCTTTTTCGTGCTGTTTATGGGCAAAGTTTAACCTTGTTTTTCTCAGCTTAGTTCAGCTACGATGGCTCAAAACTGTCTTGCAACTTGATTAGGGTTCAGGGTTAGGGCAACCCATAAACCTTATAGCCTAAACCCTAAACCCTAAACCCTATACCCTATACCCTATACCCTATACCCTAAACCCTAAACCCTAAACCCTAGCCTTCACTTACGCCATACAGCCCCAGAGGTAGCCAAATGGTGGGCTGGCTGCTGTCCTGCGGCCTGCTGGCCGTACCGAACCCCTTGGTTTCATAAACCCTAATTATAAACCCCTAATCCTGAACCCTATAAACGCTAAACCCGAAACCCAAAACTCTCACCCCTGAGCCCTTTGGGTTGTTTAGGGTTTAGGTTTAGGGTTTAGGGTTTGGGGTTTAGGGTTTAGGGTTTCGGGTTTAGGGTTGAGGGAGCGCCGGAATCCCGAAAGTGATGGGTCCCAGCGAGCCCAAGACCCGATGTTTCGGCGTGACCTGCTTAAGGTGCATGATCCCAGAGATCCCGCCCCATTTTGGGGTTTAGGGTTTAGGGCTTAGGGATACCCTCTCATTCCTGAGTTGAATAACTTCGAAGGGCAGTTTCATGGGCCCTTCTCATGTTAAGGGACCATGTAACTAGCCTACCTCAACTTTTAGGGTTTCGGGTTTAGGGCCGTACTGTCGCAGCTACAAAGTCCGCTGAGTTGCCCCGGTTTTTGCGATGAGGGCCCTACTGTGCAGTACCGCTAGGACGAACTGTGCCGTAGAAGCAGGCATCGCCGTAGTAGTCATGGCGTGGCATCTAGGGTTTAGGGTTTAGGGTTTAGGGTTACTCAGAAAGGCACATCAACCCTAAACCCCTCTAACTGCACGATTGGGCCGGAAGCTGGTTCGGGGACTGCGTATCCCCAATCCAAAGCCCTAAAACTCATGAGGGTTCAGGGGTGAGGTTTCGAAATTCAATCTCCTTTCCTGGGCTGTATGAACCGGATCTTCAGTTCTACTTCCACCGTAAGGGGGGGCAAAGTATTGGGTTTAGGGTTTAGGCTGTAGGGTTCAGGGTTCTGTAAGCCCTATGGGGAATCAGTTTATCTAAGCCATGGGCTTTGTTGATATCCTCGACCCTAGACTACGAAATACTACCAATAGACAACCAATAGAGATCCCCAAAGGTCCCCAGAAAACCCAAAACCCAAAACCCAAAACCCTACGCCCATGAGCAACTGGTGTCCGAGTCTCTTCTGCTCATCCAGGCTTGATCGTCCTTGGGACCGGATGGATGCTGACAGGCCCCACCTCGCGTGTAAGCGTATGTGTCCCTGAACCCTGAACCCTAAACCCCAAACCCTAAACCCTAAATGCTAGGCGGAATCGCGCTCTTGGTGACACTCAAGCAAGGCAGCGCAGGTCAAGAGAGGCCACAGGCGTTACTCCAGGATGGGTCTGCAACACCACGTTGGAGTTCTAAGGGTAGTTGCATGGTCCCTTGATGTGGGGAGCTTCTTTCGAAGGGTAGCTATACGGTCCCTTAATGCAGGGTTTCGGGTTTAGGGAAGTTATCTGGGCCCTTAATGTGGTCCCTTATCTTCTTCAAAGGGCTCTGAAGTATGGGCCCTTGGGTTTTCTGGGATATGTAAGGGGTATTAGAGGGGTCCCCCTCTGTTTAAAGGCCAATACTGAGGGACCATGTAACTACCCTAAGAGAAGCACAGCTCCTTGTGATGGGTTTGGGGGGGGGGGGGGGGAGAGATTTCAGAGCCTCGTCTTTCCAGCAATCAGCTCTTGCTAAGTTCCCGTGATACGCGGGGGTGCAGGGGGCGTGGGTTTAGGGTATATAGGGTTTATATAGGTTCAGGGTTTATGAGGCTTAGGGTTTAGGGTTTAGGGTTTAGGGTTTAGGGTTTAGGGACCCTAAGGAGGCACCCTTTTTGGTTCGCCCTGAGGCTCCGAGTGTGCCACGAAGGATCCGCGCCTCTACAACTTCGTCCAGGCCCCTTCGCACCGAGATCTGGGGGTTTAGGGTTTAGGGTTTAGGGTTTAGGGTTTAGGGTTTAGGGTTTAGGGTTTAGGGTTTAGGGTGTAGGGTTTATTGGTTTAGGGGTTTAGGGTTTAGGGTTTACGGTCTAGAGTTTAGGGTTTAAGGTTTAGGGGTTTAGGGTTTATGGTTTAGGTTTTAGTGCCGTTTAAGGGTTTAGGGGCTTAGGGGTTTAGGGGTTTAGGGTTTAGGGTTTAGGGCCGTTTTAGGGCGTAGGGGTTTGCGGTTTAGGGCGGGGTTGACCTTGGTAGCTCGGCGGCCCGCTTTTGGCTTTTTGGGTTAACTAGTCTGAGTTCCCTTACCAAAGTAACCAATCCCCAGAAAAGGTAACCTTGCTGTAACATGGCTCCTGGGCAACCAAGGCAAAGGTATCCTGACTCAGGACAAGGATGATGCCTTAAACGATTCAGCGATTCTTCTATGAATCCAGGTATACGTTAGTTAGTTGCCAAGTATTCCATTAACTCATAGTGACTCTTTATCTAGGGGTCCTTCCATTCTTAAGGTGTGCAACATGTATGTGTGTTTATATATGCTTCCTTGCTTGAGTTTTTCAAGATCGCGGCACGGAAGAAGACTCAAGCGCGACGGGTCGAGTCGAAATCGAGGTTGGGCCCACAGTTCCTCTGCAAGAAGGGTTTCCGGCTTCGGCTGCCATCGATCTTTCGCAAAGTGTTGAGAGGTTATGACAAAGTAGCAGCCGACTTCTAATACCCATTGACAAAGGCGTAGACAAACACGTTCAAGCATCTGGCGAGGTTTAGGGTTTCGGGTCTAAGGTGTAGTTTGTGCCTCCCGAACCCTAAACCCTAAACCCTAAACCCTAAACCCTAAACCCTAAACCCTAAACCCTAAACCCTAAACCCTAAACCCTAAACCCTAAACCCTAAACCCTAAACCCTAAACCCTAAACCCTAAACCGGGGGCTGTGAGGCCTATCTGCTGTTCCTGGGCATCTCGTGGCTGCTGCTGCTTTCGGTGCCGCTGCTGGGGCTCCTGGTGCTGATCATCGGACCCGTCCCATGTTGGGGTTCAGGCCCTTTTGGGGCTTTTTCTTGGGGGGTGGGGGGTTGGGGTTTAGGGTTTAGGGTTTAGGGTTTAGGGTTTAGGGTTTAGGGTTTAGGGTTTAGGGTTTAGGGTTTAGGGTTTAGGGTTTAGGGTTTTGGGGTCTAGGGTGTTTGGGTGAACTTGGAGTGTGCACAGCCTGTTCGGAATGGACGTACAAGATCTGCAGCGCAATTCGCTTGAGGGGTTTCCAGGCCCAAACCCTAAACCCTAAACCCTAAACCCTAAACCCTAAACCCTCCGCATGAAGCAGTGGCCGAAAAGTTTCGCCGCGCAGGAATGCGCTATGGCGTCTTCCAGGAGCACAGCGGAGCCGCCCCGCGGTCGGGTTTTCTGCTCCCGAATCCCTAGACGCTACAGGGTTTCGGGTTTAGGGTTTGGGGTTTAGGGTTTAGGGTTCAGGGTTCAGGGTTTAGGGTTTAGAGTTTAGTGTTTAGGGCGTTATTTCCCCTTGAATGCGCCATTTCTGACACAAGGGGCCAAATTTCTTCAATAAGAGTGCCCAAACAAAGGAATTTCGACTGAGGATCCGAAGATAATGAACGCTCTGGAGACCATCACCTATGACGAAGCTGTATTCTGCGAGCCGCTTGATTCCACGAGGTCCTGTACTTGGGGTTTAGGGTTTAGGGTTTATAGGGTTTAAAGGGTTTACATGGTTTACAGGGTTTATAGGGTTTGTAGGGTTTATAGGGTTTAGGGGTCAGTCAAGGACTCTTGGGACAGGGATCTCTGCAGACTGCTTGCCGTGGTTTCAAAAGAAGATTCACTAGGACCCAGAATGGGCCCTCATTCCCCTGATTGTTCGGGTTTAGGTTCCCCTGTAAGCCCCTTAAAGCCACAAATGGGGGCCTGTTGTATTCCTGGGTTACTGTTGGGTCTAGTTCAGGGGTTGTCTGGATCGAAGCAACATTTTGTGCCCCTCCTCTGTCTTGCTGCTGGCTTGTAGGGATGTAGGGTCTAGGGTTTAGGGTTTAGGACTCTCTCTCTGTCTCTCTCTCTCTCTCTCTCGCCTTCTTTCTGCATGGGTCCCTCTTTCTTTCTCCTGCTGTCTCCTGCTCCAGCCCTAAACCCTAAACCCCAAACCCTAAACCTAAACCCCAAACCCTAAACCCTAAACATTGGGCACACAAAGGAGCGGAAATGCAGCAAAAGGCAGCTTGCCTGGGAATGAGAAGGCTTTCCATTCGGGACTCCACCCTTTCCCTTCAACTGCCCGATGAGTTGACCAAATGGGCACAAGATTCTTTTTTTGGGGTTTAGGGTTTAGGGTTTAGGATTTAAGGTTTAGGGTTTCGGGGTATTGCGTGGCGACTTAGAATCCTGTCGCGAACTCCGAAAAGACCCTAGCAACCTAAGTTCTAACCCTCATACATTCCCTAGGACTGGGAGTAGGCCCCTGTTTTCCTTTTTTTAGGGTTGGGGTTCCCTTACTAATCTCCTTAAAACCTAAGAGGTTACCCTTTTGTATTCCCAGGTTTCTCCACTAACCCTCAGAAATTCCGTACATCCTGAACCCGTAACCCTCAACCCTAAGTTCTAACCCTCAGAAATTCCGTAAATCCTGAACCCTGAATGGCTGCAATCATCTTGAACTCCAAATCCATGCCTGAAGCGACCGGATGGCCTAAACCCTCAACCCTAAAACCTAAACCCTAAACCTAAACCCTAAACCCTAAACCCTAAACCCTAAACCCCAAACCCCAAACCCCAAACCCCAAACCGGCCCTCCCCTGCACTCCCCTTGCCGCGGCTTTGTTGGCTTTGGTTTTGGGGGCCGCCAGGCTTCCGGGGTCTAAAAAGTAGGGTTTAGGGTTTAGGGTTTCGGGTTTAGGGTTTTGGGCTTAGGGTTTAGGGCTTAGGGCTTAGGGTTTAGGGTTTAGGGCTTGTAGTCTTTGCATGTATAGAGATGGGTTTGATATTAGGGCGAGCCCCAAGCCCCGAAGCCGCAAAGGGCAATAACCTCACGCAAACCGCAGTGAGTCCGAACAGCCCTCGGTACCAGGCATGCACCGTACCCCTGCACCCCGAAACTCCGAATGCACATCTCCTCCAAACGCTCTCAGGCCTACATGGGACCCTCTTTACCTACAGGTTTATGGGTTGTACCTATTAATTAAGGGTAGCTACTACAAAACTGTAGGTAAGTAGAGTCCCAAATTTGCCCCACAAGCCCTCTGTACACCGCAAGCCCGATCCAACCTCCCAATGAACCCTAAACCCCAAATCCCGTAATGCCAAAACCTACCTAAAACCCCAACAAATCTGAAGCCCTAAACATTTCTAGCGTGTAAACTCTCAACCCTATACCATCTAACATACAAGGGCCTTAAAAAATTAGAGCAGGGGTTTCGGGGGGTGGGTACTAGATTTTAACATACTTCTCTATAAGGACTACAAAGGGAATACCGTTTTTTTTGTCGACCCCTACACCCATCTCGAGGCCTGCTTCCCGCAGAGTGCTGCGTTTGCTGCGAAGCCTTCGGTTCCGACCTGCGCATCAAGCGGACGCTCCTTGGGCGGCGATATGCAGCGCTTTTTGGGGCCCGGGTTTTAGGAGCCAGTTCAGGGTTTGGGGGGCCAGAGAGCCCCTAAACCCTAAACCCTAAACCCTAAACCCTAAACCCTAAACCCTAAACCCAGTTTATTATTGGTTGAGGGTCGAGGGCTCAGGGTTTTCAGGGCTCCGGGGTCGATTCGAGCCAACTCTGAGGGTGACATTTCTCCAGGATTCAGGGATTGCGATTCTGGATCTGGCACGCCCTTTGTCGCTCTGTTCCGGGTCAGGCCCTAACCCTAAACCCTAAACCCTAAACCCTAAACCCGGGTCAGGCTCCGGACTCCCCCGCATGCCTTGTTAAGGGCAAAAGGGATATAGGGGTTTACAGGGACCCCTAAATAGACCCCCAAATAGCAGGATCCCCTTGTAATATGGACCCCAATAAGGCACCCCGAAGACAGCAAACCTCCCATATCTTTTTGTATTCCCAAAACCGTAGACCCTAAAGCCCCAAAGGGCATCTCCGAGGCGCTTAGGTCGGTCGGAAGAGTTACAAATCGCATTCCCTTATGGTCCGTGTAGAGTTATACAATAATCCCCTCCCCCCCGCCCAAAACAACATCTATTCTAATCATTCTAATCATGAAGGCCCCTATGCTGCAATGCCGACGGCCTTGCTTGGTGACGCTGTGTAGTCGGATGCGCAGCAGCTTTTGCTGGACTTCCCACCTGCCACCGCTCCCACAATTCCTTGCCCCGTGCGCCAGAGACGGTAGTTACTCTAAGCTAGAAGTAATTAAAGCAGAACCATAAGCAGTTCTTCGTATGTGTTACCCTAAGTGTCCATGTACCTATGTCAGGAATACTTGGGACTTAAAGTAATTACTTGCGCTATAGGGACTTGTGGGCTGACACAAAAAGAGCGAAGCCTTGCAACAAGCAATATAGCGTAATCACCCTCCCCCCCCAGTACAAACAGCCGGTTAAGAATAGAGCGAAAGCTGAAGTCCCCGAATCCGTAAGCCCCAATCCCAAAATCCCTCCGCAAAACCCAAATCCCTAAACTCCAATCCCTAAACCCTAACCCTAAACCCTAAACCCTAAACCCCCAAAAGAACAGCAGCTACCAGAGTTCCCCCCCCCTCCCCCTTTCCGACCGAGGCCCTGCCAGCATGTATTCCACGAGGCGCCCTGGCACTCGAAGCAGGGGCCACCCCAGATCATAATTGGGGTTTAGGGTTTGGGGTTTAGGGTTTAGGGCTAGGGTTTAGGGTTTAGGGTTTAGGGTTTAGGGTTTAGGGTTTAGGGCTTAGGGTTTAGGGTTTAGGGCTTAGGAGGGTTTGCGAGTTTAGGGCTTGATGGTTAAGGGCTTAGAATTTAGGGTTTAGGGCACGCTGTACAGGAGATCGAGTTGTCGCACTGTCGGCGGTGCAGGCTCGGAATGTTTACGTAGACCGTATAGGGTTTTAGGGTTTAGGGTTTAGGGTTTATAGGGTTTAGGGTTTAGGGCTTAGGGTTTAGGGTTGGCTTCGTAAGGGATGTATGCAAAGCAATGCCAACTGGCCTTTCAAGAAGAGGGTTTAGGGTTTAGGGCTTCCCCAGCATCCTAAACTCTAAACCCACCAAGCCACGTGAGCCTTAGTCTGAGTGATCGCAGCTGTGTTGTCGCCAAGAACCCGGCCAAGAAGACTTCGAGCAAGCACGCGCAACCCTCAAGCCCAACTATAGTTACCCTGTACCTGATACCCTTAACCCTAACCCTAAACCCTAAACCCTAAACCCTCAACCCTAAACCCTAAACCCTAAACCCTAAACCCTAACAGCCCAGGCCTGCCTCGAAAAATGGCTGAAGGCCCATGGGCATGGAAGTTTGACCGACTTTCCGATTTACCTATATACCCTATAAACACCATATTTTTTCCCATTTAGGGTTTAGGGTTTAGGCCAACCTTACAGTAGTCTACGGTTTGATTCTTGGTTCTATATTACCCATACATAAGTTGAGGGTTGAGGGTGTGAGACACTAGTCAACCCAAAGGCACCCTAAGCCCTTTAGGGTTTAGGGTTTAGGGTTTAGGGTTTAGGGTTTAGGGTTTAGGATTTAGGGTTTAGGGTTTAGGGTTTAGGGTTTAGGGTTTAGGGTTTAGGGTTTAGGGTCTACTGTTTAGGGTTTTAGGGTCAGGGCGATGATCAGAAGCAAAACTCAGCGTAGGGCATGCAGGGTTCAGGGGTTAGTTTGGGGGGTTTAGGTCATGCGATGCCCACACAGGGTTGAGTCCCCCTAAACCCTAAACCCTAATCCCTAAACCCTAAACCCTAAACCCTATACCCTGAACCCTAAGCCGTAAACCCTAAACCCAATCCAGCCCTGAACCCTGAACCCTGAACCCTCAAGCGCCAAGATCCAAAAACCCTGAACCCAAGAAAACTTCACCCTGAACCCACAAACCCTAAAACCTAAGACCCTAACCCTAAACCTAAACCCTAAACCCTATAACCCTATAACCCTAAACACTTGAGTGCCAAAGCCGCAGATCCCCCCAAGGCCCCCTATGCTACTGAAAGCCTTGCAACACCGAGATTCCAATACCCCTCAAGTAAGCCACCCACCAGAAGCCATGTAGGGTTTAGGGTTTAGGGTTTAGGGTTTAGGGTTTAGGGTTTAGGGTTTAGGGTTTGGGGTTTAGGGTTTAGGGTTTAGGGTTTAGGGTTTAGGGTTTAGGGTTTAGGGTTTAGGGTTTACCCTAAACCCTAAACCTTCACTGAACAGGGGGATCTTTTGGGACGCACCGCGGCAGGTCACCGTGTCATGTCCCGTGTGCCGCACGAACTTGCAGAAGGCCTCGGCTGCTAGGGTTTAGGGTTTAGGGTTTAGGGTTTAGGGTTTAGGGTTTAGGGTTTAGGGTTTTCGGGTTTAGGGTTTAAAATGTTTAGGGTTTCGGGTTTACCTCGCTTTCGCCTAGGCTCGCGCTCGCCATCTTCGAAACTGTCATAGGGTTTAGGGTTTAGGGATTAGGGGTTAGGGTTTAGGGTTTGGGGTTTACAAGTCCTTCTGAGTAGCCTACTTGAGAAGTGATCTCGAGCCTCGTGAGGCAGTCACGGAGACAATCTTGTCTTGAGTTCTTAAGGGTGTCTACGCCACAAGCATATTATGTACCGTTTCGGGTTAGGGATGGGTTAGGCGTCAGGGGCTTAAACCTAGGGTTGCCGCTTATAGACTTTCTTTCAAACTGTAACCCCTAAGACTGGTTCAGGGTATAGTTCCTTGAAATAAGTTTCCGGGTTTCGGGTTGCCTTTTTGGGTTTACGGTTTAGGGACTGGTTCCCTCAGGCGCTGCAAAAGGACGAGGAGGCCCCCATCGGTGACAAGAAGAGGCCAGTTGTTCAGGTTTTGGAGTATACCTGAGACCCTCTAGACCTACAGGTTTATTGGTATACGTACAAATTAAGGGGTAGTTACCCCTAAACCCTAAACCCTAAAATTGTAGGTAAATCGAGACCTAAGTAGGGTCTAGGGTTTATTTCGAGTTTGTTTACTGTAGGATTTAGGGCATGTCAAGGGCTTCAAGGTTTGTTTAGGGCCAGGGTAACCCTAAACCCTAAAACCTGGATCCCAGGCTGCTCCAAATGCCCTTTTGGGTGGTTAAGTATAAGCTGGTTCGTGGTCGGTGGCCTGCTTGCTTCTCGCGGACATTCGATGCTGGCGACCCTAACCTATACCGGCCTATACCCTGAACCCTAAACCCTAAAATGTATCCGATGTATTTGAGAATCTAGGATGCCCAGTAGTACCCTTATTCCCTTTTTGGTAAGTTTAGGTTCCCTTATAAACCCCTTTAAGCAAAGAAGGGCACCCTTTTTAAGCCTAGGTTACTGGGCAGCCTAGCCTAAACCCTAAAATGTATCCGATGTATTTGAGAATCTCGAGTCTGAAGCATTCAGCCTCGGCCAGGTAGCCAGCGGGCTTTGGCAGATCCCTGACAGCATCACAAGAGATGGCAGTAGGAACCTGCCTGTTTTTCAGGGATGGAGGGATGGATTCCTTCATCAAATTTCTAACTAGGACCCAGAGTCGGCCCTTATTCCCTGTTTTAAGGTTTGGGTTCCCTTATAAGTCCAAAAAAACAAAAAAAGTGCTCTTTTATTCCTAGGTTGCTCTTCTGTCTAGCAAAAGTCTTGTGCGCAACCTCGTTCATCCCTGAATGCAGCGCGAGAAGTCCGAGGGCGGCGCCAGAAGGGCCTCGCCGCGACAGTGCGAGTCTCAAGACTCTGAAACCCTAAGGGTCCATGTACCTAAGTTAGGGATACCTGGGCCTTAAGGTACTTGCTGTATATGGACTGCGGGGCCGAGGTATATAGTCATGAGGTACATGGACCCTTAGGGTAAGGTTGCATGCTGCGATGTTCTGATCCTTATGGTTGGGGGGCTGACCCTCCCTCATGCATGGCTGCAAGCAGTCCTGTAGACTGAGTTAGCGCGGACAGCGCAATGCAAGACCGGAAAGAGGACAAGCTCAGGCGGAGCAGAAAGATTCACATGAGCTTGTGCAGGGGGCTTGGGGCCAGGGGTTGCCAGAAGCCCTAAACCCTAAACCCTAAACCCTAACCCTAAACCCTAAACCCTAAACCCCAAACCCTAAGGTACGAGGTTGAAGGCGGAATGCCGGGCACATTACGGCAGCAGCATGCCGACCGCAGATGCTCATGGTCCTGGTCGTGCAGTGAACCCTAAACCCTATACCCTAAGCCCTATAATTTCCCTAAACCCTAAACCCTATACCTAAACCCTAAACCCCTAAACCCTAAACCTCCTCTAAAGCCCTAATAACTAGCTGGTTCTTAGTCGGGAATGAGGGAGTGAGGTACCCTATTGACCCTGCAAAAGATTATATAGGGTACCTCATGCCCCCGTCCGCTACTCAGAACCAGGGGAAGAAAGCCCTAGGTAGCCCCTTGGGACATTTTCTATTTCCCCTTCCCAGGATTGTGCTTAGAAATTCCCTAAACCCTAAACCCTAAACCCTAAACCCTAAACCCTAAACCCGTTTAGAAGATATGGGCCATCAAAGAACCGCAGCCCCGAAACCCTGCAGGGGGGCCACCCCGATCCTTCCTTGTAGCATGAAGACCGATACTGGCATCTCGTGTTCCTTATGCAGTTGTGCTGTAGGCTACCCTCTCACGGGTTAGCGCCGTTTTTGAAAGATGCCAGGAAAGAAGGTTGAGGTGTGAGCTATTACAAGTACATAAGATGCAGGTAAGCCCTGTTCAACAAAATCTGTTTGTTGTTAATGCGGACCGCCTTATAGTTTGTATGTATAATATTTGTATGTTCTGCATACATAGTTCATACTAGGCCCGAGAGCTCTGAAATATGATAAACCTACTTGGACCTATAACTGTACTTATAGCTGCGCTTATATCCATATTCGGGCACTTAAGGGGCTCATGAGTGGGTCATATGTACAGATATAATTAGTTTCTAAGTACCATGACCCTCCAAGCTTTCACCCTAAACCCTAAACCCTAAACCCTAAACCCTAAACCCTAAACCCTAAACCCTAAACCCTAAACCCTAAACCCTAAACCCTAAACCCTAAACCCTAAACCCTAAACCCTAAACCCTAAACACAGCAAAGCGGTCAGGACGAACTCGAGCAGCTGCGCAGGAAAGCTCGGAGCAGGGGGGCATGGCCAGGTAAAGTCTAGCACCTTTCTGAGCCTTAGGGTTTAGGGTTTAGGGTTTAGGGTTTAGGGTTTAGGGTTTAGGGGGGTTTAGGGTCCAGGGTTTAGGGTTTAGGGTTTAGAGTTCTTGGCATCTACGCCGCCTTTTCTACCAGCATGGGCAATTCGGCCTCACATTTCTCCTTGCAACTAGGTTCGCGTTTTGTGAATGCATCTTCATAATTACCCCAAAGCAGCACCAATAGCAGCTTGAACAAGTTGTGTATACCACACTGTAGGCTTCATGCGCACTGCAGTCTCCGCTACCGATGCTGCTGCTGCATTGCCATTGCAGCCGCTGCTAACCCTATAAGGTTCTTAAGGGAGGGGGCTCAAGGGGGGTATGCAAGCCATGGTTCCCTAATACTCCCCACAACTCCTAGGGCTCCCTAAGCTTCCCTAAGGTTCCCCCCTAAGGTTCCCTAGGTACCTACCCCCCATGAACACCCCCATCCCGCAACAACCCCCGATGAACCCTAAACCCTAAACCCTAAACCCTAAACCCTCCTTTAAGAACCCTGTAGTGACTGCATTTGCCCTCGTTTATTGTAGCGTCTTCGCCACGATTGCTCGCTGATCACCGGCTCCACAACCGCTGCAAGTCAGATCTCGGCTTGTTCCTTGCAATCGCGATATGAGGGGTACCTCGTCGGGTTCCGATTATAAGGGGGAGCCTACTACATGAGGGTCTATATTGGGGGGTCAGAGAAACTACAAAAGGCAGGTTGTACTATGAAGAATCGAAAGCAATCCTACTGGTAAAGCATCGGCTGTCATTCTTCTTGGCGTTGTTCTTAAGATATGCCCAGTTTCGCATGTACTCCTTGTGCATTGGTCGGTGTCCAGCTACCATATGGGAAGAAGACGTGGCCTAAACCCTAAACCCTAAACCCTAAACCCTAAACCCTAAACCCTAAACCCTAAACACTGTGAGAGCCCGAGCTGCACGGAGCCGCGAGGACGAACCTGCGCCTCGAGGAGGAGTTGCGCCAGAAGGCAGACGCAGCTTGTGTTAGGGTTTAGGGTTTAGGGTTTAGGGTTTAGGGTTTAGGGTTTAGGGTTTAGGGTTTAGGGTTTAGGGTTCAGGGTTCAGGGTTCAGGGTTTAGGGTTCCATCTATCCATATAGTCTATGTTTTCAACATCTGAAAAGCAAAACCTAGAACATGGGGGGGGGGGGGGGGATATTATATATATATATATATATATACATATATAATATGCATATGCTACCCTGCTGAGGCTGGTCTTGTGTCGGATAGGCACCCTGCCCAAGACAGCGAATCCGACCCAGACTGATGTATAGCGGTTGAGGGTTACAGGTTGGGATGTTCCCCCTTATACTACCAGTCCTTAGCAGGGATTATAGTACCCCCCTATTATAATCCCTATGAAGGACTGTTAGTCTAAGGGGGAACCATCCCAAGTTATAGGGTTTGGGGATTAATACTCTGGGTCCTGGCAACGCATGGAGCCAGCGTCGGCCGAAGGCCTGGTAAAGCGCCTGGTGGCCAAATTCACGGTTCAGAGGGCTTAGGGCAGACCTGGCAGACTTTCAGCCTCAAAAGCCCTCAGCCCTAGTGACACCGAAAACTGCGATGACCTGTTAGGCAGCTCCTGTCGTCCCAGCACCCGTCCGTGGCTCGGGGGTGGGACGGGGGGGGGGGGGGGGGAGGTTAGGATTTGAAGTTCAGGACGGCTCAGAATCCCAGACACTCTCTAGATCTGATCCCTAAAGTGAAAGTTCCAGGCTACTAAGCCAATGAGGCGACGCTGAGTTTGAACAACCACCCATCTTTCGGTGTCGGGGTGGGCCACCCTAAACCATAAACCCTAAACCCTAAACCCTAAACCTGAATTCCAGGGTATGAGCCGTCTCGCCACCAGTAGATGCTCCCAGGAGCTGACGTTTGGCGACGTGCATCAGCCCAGGCCGGGACAGAGATGTTGAGGGTTTTGGGGTTTAGGGGTGACCTCAACCCCCAAAAGATGCAAAAAGATGGCACTTTTAAGGGTTCTGGGCTGTTTTTTGTTTTACATACTTTGGGGGTCCAGGTAGGGGTTAGGGTTTAGGTTCAAAAGGCTTTGGGCTTCTTTTGGGCTTCTTTTGGGCTTGGGGCTGTGGGCCCCAGGACCAGACAGCTCAACACCCCTTACCAAGGAACGTACCTCCATTACGTCATATTAGGACCCCCGGTTGTGCAATTTAAGGTAGGTTCCTTCATGAAGGGGTATACTCTCTCACGATGCAGGCCCGCAACCCACAATGCGCGCGCTTTTCTTGCTTCAGTTTTGTAAGCCATGTGTGGGTTGATCGTAAGTGTGAGAGGAATGCACAAAGCTTTAGACGCACTTTGGGCCAAACAGTGTATATAGACAGAGCCCAACGTGCAACGGTCAAGGGAGCAACCAAGCACTCTTGCCTGTTTCTATAGCTGTAGGTGCATTCTTGTGACCCCGAAATTCTCCGGACATCCCACCCTAAACCCTAGGCCCTAAACCCTAAACCCTAAACCCTCAGCCCTAAACATGAACAAGATTGGGCGCTCAACCCTACAAGCCTTACAACCCTGCATCCAAGGCCTTGTGCTAGCTAGGCATTGGGGACATTTTAAAGTCTCCGTCATGGGGATTAGGAGGATCTTACTCGGCAATAGGGTGCATAAGGGGCCAACTTAACCCTTACCTGGGACATTTTTTCCCGCAGTTTAGTAGCAACTACCCCTTAGTTAGTAGGAATAGCTCATGAAACTGTAGGTAAAGAGGGTCCCAGGTACATCTCGAAGTAAACCCTAAACCCTAAACCCTAAACCCTAAACCCTAAACCCTAAACCCTAAACCCTAAACTCCCCAAATCATGCCAAAGGCCCCCTGGCCCGGGCCCCGCGACGATTGGGCGGCCGCCCGTGTCACAGGACTGCTCCTAAGCCCTTACCCCTAAACCCTAAACCCTAAACCCTAAACCCTAAACCCTAAACCCTAAACCCTAAACCCTAAACCCTAAACCCTTAAACCCGAAACCCTAAACCCTAAACCCTAAACCCTAAACCCTAAACCCAAATTGAGAGGGGGGGAGCAGGGAGCGCTTCAGGTGGGGTCTGTCTCTCCACTTCTGTCTCTCTCTCTTTCGTTGTCTGCCTGCATCTCTGTCCCTGTCCAACCGCTCGCGCTTTCTTGTGAACAATATTTAGGGTTTAGGGTGTAGGGTGTAGGGAATCCTCTTTCTACAACTTTGAGACAACAGCCCTTTCAATCTGGATGCCCTCGCCTCACGCCACTCGTTCAGGGTTGGTCCGCACCCGCGCAACTTTCCGACCCCAAAACAAAACCCTACATATAAACCCTGAAATCCACAAACCCTAAACCATATACCCGTTTAAGGCTCAAAACCCAAAGCCCCAGATCCTGCCAACCATGGCCCCTCCTTTCGAGGACCTCCGCCCAAAGCTCAGGATGTGAACGACGAGCTTCGGGTTCAGGGTTCATAGGGTTTATAGGGCTTATAGGTTTCATGAGTTTTATAGGGTTTATAGGGTTCTAAGGGTTTGTGCTAGGGTTTAGTTGGTTTTTTTTTTTTTAATGAGCTGTGTGCCACACCGCCTCCAGATACTAGTAGATGAAAATAAGTTGGATGTCGTGGTGCAAAATCAGTTCAGGGTTTAATTGAGGATTACTCTTGGTCTATAGGGTGTGAGTGGCGTTACCTGGGACCCTCTTCACCTATAGCTTTGTGGGGTATGCCTACCAATGAAGGTGTAGTTACTACTAAACTGTAGATACAAACCCTAAACCCTAAACCCTAAACCCCATAAACCTGACAAACCCTATAAACCCTCCAAATCCTGCAAACTCCATAAACCCCATAAATCCTTTCAACCCCATTAACCCGATGAACCTGATAAACCCTAAACCCTAAACCCTGAACCCTGAACGCTAAACCCTAAACCCTAATCCCTAATCCCTAACCCTAAGCCCTAAACCCTAAACCCTAAACCCTAAGGGAGGGGACATATCCCGAAACCTGCCACCGAGGGGAGGATCTCCAGCAGCAGCTACAGGAGATCCGAGAGGAGGTGTCGATTTCGGAGTTAGTTTAGGGTTTAGGGTTTGGGGTTTAGGTTTAGGGTTTAGGGTTTGGGGTTTGGGGTTTAGGGTTTGGGGTTAAGGGTTTGGGGTTGGGAGTTGGGGGTTTGGTGCGTCAGGTTGGGGGTTGGGGGTTGGGTTTTGGGGGTTGGGGCAGAAAGTGTCAGATTTGGGAGTTAAGGGTTTAGATTGGGAAATGCCAAACCCTAAACTCTAAACCCTCGAAACCCCTGCAACTTGAAATTATTCAGAAGTCAAAAAAACGAAACTTTCCTTGAAACTCCTCGAAACTTTCCCCGTATCTGAACCTTGAATAGTTTCAACCAAGCTCGACCATGAACCCTAAAGCCCTAAACCCTAAACCCTAAACCCTAAACCCTAATACCATCCTTCCGCTACCTGGACCTGTGCAGGTCACTCGATGCGCGCGCGCTCTGCAGGCCCGTTTGCCTCTCGCAATTTCGGGGTGGATCCCCTACATCTTCCTGAGCCCACTAGGGTGTAGGGTGTAGGGTGTAGGGTTTGGGCTTTAGTGCCTTATAGAAATTGCAATAGGGTTTAGGGTTTAGGGTTTAGGGTTTAGGGTTTAGGGTTTAGGGTTTAGGGTTTAGGGTTTAGGGTTTAGGGTTTAGGGTTCGGGTCCGGAGCTTTTCCACCGACAGTTTCGACCGAACGTTTTCGGATTCGGGATCATCAAGCCGAAGTGTCCAGGCCCCTAAACCCTAAACCCTAAACCCTAAACCCTAAACCCTAAACCCTAAACCCTAAACCCTAAACCCTAAACCTCAACCCCCTCAACCCCCCGCCTCAAAACAAGATGCACAACAAAAAGATGCCCAGCAACTCCGTGGTGTCCCTTTCTTTCAGGTCCTTAGGGCTCCACCCAGGACCCTCGGTGACCCCAACAATTACAAAAACCCTAAACCCTAGCCCGAAACCCGAAACCCTAAACGCTAAACCCTAAACCCTAAGCCCTAAACCCTAAACCCTAAACCCTAAACCCTAAACCCTAAACCCTAAACCCTAAACCCTAAACCCTAAACCCTAAACCCTAAACCCTAAACCGCCAACCCCTCAAAAAGCCCTCAACCACCCACCCCCCACCCCCCCCCTGGAGCAGGAGCAAGAGTCCATCCCTCCAGCCGAGGCGCCGTCGCAGATACAGGTTTTAGGGTTTAGGGTTTAGGGTTTAGGGTTTAGGGTTTAGGGCTTAGGGTTCAGGGTTTAGGGCTTAGGGTTTAGGGTTTAGGGCTAGGGTTTAGGGTTTAGGTTTTAGGCCTTAGGGTTCTACACCTTAATGGGACATGTAGTAGTAATCGGTATACGACTAATACCCAATTTGAGGGGTAATTTGGTCCGGAAAGTGCCCTCGAAGGTACATTGTCCTTGTTTTGCCAGTATATCGTGTCTCCCAGCCTTCAAAGGTCAGGCGAGAAGTCAAAGTCAACCCCGCACCCCAAACCCCATGCGCCGGAGGTGAGGTGAAGACAGCCTCTAAACCCTAAACCCTAGCCCTAAACCCTGAACCCTAAACCCTAAACCCTTAAACCAAAAAACCCCTAAGCCCCTAATCCCCACCCTGCACTAAGTGGGACCCGGGATGGGAAGTTCCGCCAGGTGAGCTGAGCTCTTCGGAGTTTCGGGGATTAGGCATAGGGCTTGCCTGGGACTTTGCTTACCTACAGTTTCGTAGCAACGACCCTTAATTGGTAGGCATAACCTGTAAAACTGGAGGTAAAGAGGGTCCCAGGTAGGGTTTAGCTTTTTTTTTGCTGTTCCACCGCTGTGAAGGGTGTCGTTGGAAACATGGCACGTGCTTGTCACAGGGCTGGAGATACCGCATCCCGGGCTTAGGGCTTTCGGGTCAAGGGTGTCGGGTTGACGGTCTACCCTAAACCCTAAAACCCCAAACTCCAAACCCTAAACCCTAAACCCCAACCCTAAACCCTAAACCCTAGACCCTAAACCCGAGGTGCAGGACATCCGCCAGCAGCTGCAGGCCATGAGTGAGGAGGCCTCAAAGAGACGGCGTTTGATACCAGGGGCAAACCTTAGACCCTAAAGCCTAAAGCCCTAAAGCCCAAAGACCAAGCCCTAAACCCTTAACCCTAAACTACAAAAAACCTGTTCAAGCAGGGTTTGGTGGTCTGAGGTCTTGAGGTTTACAGACTGATTTTGGCTTTTGTTTGAGAATTCCTTGCTGATATTCTAGAAGAGTACAACAAATTGTTAAGTGTTTAGGCTACTGGATCCCCAGCACAAGCACCTTATCTCCTAAACCCTGCAACTTACACCGCAATGGCGTTGGATAGTAAAGTGGGGTTTAGGGCTTAGGGTTTAGGGTTTAGGGTTTAGGGAACTTGGTTTAGAGTTTAGAGTTTAGGGTCTCGGGTTTGGGGTCGTAGCTGGTGCCACAGGGTAATCTCTTGCAAGAGGCGTGCTGGTGCACAGGCATGATTCTAGTCTCCACGCTCCGTAGACTCCAATAGCTACAAACCCACAAGCCCCAACACGCTGCATTTCCTGCAGGTGCACCAAACCTCACGAGCATTGCCGGCACCTGAAAGCGAATTGGATGAGGCTGCGGTCCTTCCCGGACGTGACGCATTTAAGGATTTCGGGCTTAAACCCTAAACCCTAAACCCTAAACCCTAAACCCTAAACCCTAAACCCTAAACCCTAAACCCTAAACCGACCCGGGAGCTTGTAAGACTTGTAAGTAAGGTCAGGATCTGAGAGGAAGAGTGCAAGCTATGAATGAGGGTTGTTGGGCTTGGTGCTCAAGAGCCGTATCGCGTTTGTGTAGCTGCCATGGTGAGGGATTCGAGTCTCGCATGTTGAGCCAACCACCAACGCAAGTGGTTAATGTACCCTAAACCCTAAACCTTAAACCCTAAACCCTAAACCCGAAACCAAGGGTTCCTTTTCGGAATCAGGATTTGGAAGCTTCCTGGTTTTTCGTCTAAGCGCAGGTGCGACGCCAACTTGATGTGCTCCAACGTCGCTTGCCCAGCCTTTGATCCTTAAACCCTAACCCGAAACCCGAAACCCTAAACCCTGAACCCTGAGCCCTAAGCCCTAAGCCCTAAGCCCTGACCCTGAACCCTAGATCCTTAAACCCGAAACCCTAAACCCTAAACTCTTCCTGGGACCCTCTCTACCTACAGTTTTATGGGTTATGCCTACCAATTCAGGGTAGTCACTACTAAACTCTAGGTATATAGAGTCCTTAGTTAAGAGACCTTGGGCTCCTAAGGCCCGAAACCCGCCCCAAAAAAGGGTTTAGGGTTTAGGGTTTAGGGTTTAGGGTTTAGGGTTTAGGGTTTAGGGTTTAGGGTTTAGGGTTTAGGGTTTAGGGTTTAGGGTTTAGGGACTTGGCCGAGTGCCATTGCTGAGCCCGGCCCTTCAGCCTCCGCCTTGGAACCTTCATGGGCCCTTATCTTGGTAGCCCAGTGGTACCCTTTGCCCTTTTCTTTGGTTCAAGGTTCCCTTATAAAGTAACCAACCCCAAAAAAGGTGCCCGTATTATGATATGGTTGCTGGGCTACTGGTTAATATGGTCCCTTACCTCCTTTAAAGGGTTCTGCAGTATGGGCCCTTGGGCTGTCTAGGGTATATTACTTGGAGGTTCATGGTACTTAGTAAGTAATTATGACTGTACTTATAACTGTACTTATAACCATAATAGGGCCCTTAAGGGGCTTATAAGTGGGTTATAAGTACAGTTCTAATTAGTTACTAAGTACCCTGAACCTCCAAGTAGGGGTAATTATATGCGGGGTCCCCATTTACGGGGCTATACTAAGGGGCCATGCAACTACCCTAAGAAGATTCTTGCCTATACAGCTTCGTTTCACCAGCTTCATTTGTTCAGGTTTAGGGTTTGGGGGTTACAGTTTGAATAGAAGAGATGCCCAGTTGGAGCTGTCGGTTGAGGACCAAGGCTGTTTGGGAGATTAGAGTTTAGTGTGTAGGATTAGTAGTTTAGGGTTTAGGGTTTAGGGTCTAGGGTTTAGGGCTCGGCAGCCACTAGAAACCCAAGGGAGATCTACGAGGAGCCCCCTGAACACAAGGGCCAACAAGCCTCAACAAGCCCTAGGTTCAGGTTTAAAGAGCTGAAAGGGCTTACAGGGATTATCGGGGCTTACAGGGCTTATAGGACTTGAAGGATTTGGAGCTGGAGGGTCTCGTAGTAGTCATCGACCTTGTTGCAGTTCAAACCTCCTACCCTAGACCCGGAATGTTTCGAGGGCTGCCTAAGCCCACATGAAATAGGGTTTACATTTCTTGTACCCCCAAAAGGACACCCCACATATACACTCACCAATTTTAAACAGGAACCTTCCAGACACTCACCAACTAGCATGCCCAGTGCCCTTATTCCCTTTTTGGTAGGTTTAGGTTCCCTTATAAACACCTTCAAGCAAAAAAAGGGCACCCTTTTTAAATCCTGGGTTACTGAGCAACCTAGAATATAAACCCTGCTTCACGTGATGGCTAGCACCTGGGAATCCTTGACGCCCGAAGTTGGGTTTGTATATTAGGGTTTAGGGTGTTTAGGGTTTAGGGTTTAAGGTTTAGGGTTTAGGGTTTAGGGTTTAGGGTAAGCCTCCAAACCCCATAAAGCAACACCTATAAGCTACAGTAACCAGGACCCCTTATTCCCGGTTTTTAGGGTTTAAATTCCCTTGCACGCCCCTTTGAACCAAAAAATGCACTGTTTTTGTTCCTTGGTTAGTCTTGGGTCTAGGTACTTGGAGGTTCAGAACCCCAAGCATAACTTATAAGCCCCCCCCAAGTCCCCTAATTAGGTTTAAAAGTGGACTGATCAACTGGGGTTCGACGTACCCTTAAATCCTAAACCCTAAACCCCCTCTATTTGGGTTTAGAAGTACCCATGAACCTCCAAGAAAGCCACGCTTGCCCAGGGCAGGTGTCCTCGGCTCTCAACACGGCCCTCACAAGGCCCAACAGGTTTAGGGTTCAGGGTTCAGGGTTTAGGGTTAGGGTTTGGGGTTTTGGGTTTAGTGTTTAGGTTTAGGGTTGAGGGTTTAGGGTTCAGGTCTATAACCCGTATAAACCCCATACGACCGTACGACCTACAAACCGCAATCCACCATAAAACCTGCAGACATGTTTGAATCTCAAGGGCTAAAAGTGCACCTCAGGTCGTGAGAGCTCAGCAGAAGCCTTCTTTGACAGGGTTGCGTTCTAAGAGGACAGGTTCTGGCCCTGCGTCATGTACAGGCCACCTGGCTCACGCAATCTGCAATCTTGCATGCCACTACGCGATAGTGCACCGCACCGGACAGCGCTATGCTTGAAGTCGACAACTTGAATTCGTGAACCCAACGTGTGCCAGGCAGAGCATGGCACCACACATGCAGCTTCATAGGCCTTAAAGGCCTACACCTTAAGCAGACCTCGCAGAGAAGGAGCTGGAAGCCCTGAAGTGCAATTTTGGGAGACTGGTTGTTTGCTCCCTTAAGAGGCCAGTCGAGCCCACGCCGGCGCCTGCGCCCATCGAGCCTCAGCGGCACTCCGTGGTCAGTACAGGGCCCGAGGTTGGACTTTGCAAGTCCCGAGGCCCCCCAAGCCACAAAAAAGGCCCGAAATCCGACGATTCCTAAATCCCAAACCCCTTAAATAAAGTCGTAAACCCCAACCCCCCCCCCCGCCCCTTTTTCATGTCTCGCCCCCCCCCCCCCCCGCAATAACCCCCCTAAACCCTAAACCCTAAACGGCAATCTTTGTTGACACACCGATTTCCGGGGCCATGGACACTTTAAGGGGCACGCCGGTGGTTTTGTGGCAGCCCCCAAGGCGCAGAACGGCTACGGAAAGCGCGCTCCCCTCCAGGGTCTAGGCTCGAGAGCTGCCTGGGACCCTCTTTACCTGGGGTTATACTTACTAGTTCAGGGTAGTAGGGTTCAGGGTTTAGGGTTTAGGGTTTGGGGTTTAGGGTTTAGGGTTTAGGGTTTAGGGTTTAGGGGTAGTTGCTACTCTTACTAAACTGTAGGGTACCTAGAGCCCCAGGCAAAGTCTGAAAAGGGGCTCGGGGGTTTTTGTGGGTTTTGGGGATTTGGGGCTTTGAGGGTCTTAGGGTTTTTGGTGTCGGGGGTTTAGGGTCTTCTCAGTAGGGAGTTGAGGCTAGTTAAATTGGGCAGGGGGGGTGTAGAAACCTTAAACCCTAAACCCTAAACCCTAAACCGTAAACCCTATGTGGCGTCTTCGCCCCGCATCCTTTAGCAAGAGTTGCAAGACAAAGACCGGATCAGAGCGCTTGGGTGTAGGGCTTTAGCTTTCGGATTTGGGACTGTATAGTGTTTCAGGGTATACCCCAAAGTCCCAAAGGGTCCATGTACCTATATGGTATATACTTGGGCCTTATAGGGGTTTTCTAGCAAGTAGGCTTTAGGGCCCAAGTATATACCAAAACAAGGTACATGGACCCTTAGGGAGGGGGGCGGGGCGGCACACGAACTCCGCAGCTTCGCATCTCCGAGAGCTGCAATTTGCCTCCTCCCCCCCCTCTCGCAAGCCTCTAAGCCACCCTAAACCCTAAACCCTAAACCCTACAACCCCAAAACCTAAACCCTAAACCCTGAACCCTAAACCCTAAACCGTACCAAACCCTAAGCCCTTAACCGGGGGATTTTATCGACTTGGGAGTTAGACTTCATGGCAGGCTTCATATAGGGTTTAAAGATTCCATAGCCTTAGGAGGGATTCATCCTTCAGGGCTCCCTTGTCCTAAACCCTAAACCCTAAGCCCTAAACCCTAAACCCTAAACCCTAAACCCTTTAACCCTTTAACCCTTTAACCCTTAAACCCTTAAACCCTTTAACCCTTTAACCCTTTCACCCTTTCACCCTTTAACCCTTTAACCCTTTAAACCCTAAACCCTAAACCCTAAACCCTAAACCCTAGCCCTAAACCGCATTCGGAAGGTCTGCTCCCCCAGGAGGGCGCAAGCCAGTGGCCCAGGCCACGTCCTCCCGTGCGACCCTCAAGAAGGGAAGCAGGCGCGCAGCTTTCACTATAGCCTTTCTAGGGTTTGGGGTTTGGGGTTTGGGGTTTGGGGTTTAGGGTTTAGGGTTTATCGCCTTTCTAGCATATACGGGTTTCGGGTTTGGGGTGCTTTGGCGGCCGTGAAGGGAGCGGGCAGCACACAGCAAGACAGCAAAATCTGCAACTGCAAGGCCAGTTCAAGCCGTGACCCTGCGCATGTTGATGTACCAAGTCCATGCTCGGTGAGGGCTTAATAGGGTAGTTGCTTGTAAACTGTAGGTAAATAGAATCCCAGGTGAACCCTGAAACCCAAACCCTAAACCCTAAAATTTAAACCCTAAACCCCAAACCCCAAACCCTAAACCCTCAACCCTCAACCCTCAACCCTAAGCCCTAAGCCCTAAACCCTAAACCCTAAACCCGAACCCCTAAACCCTAAACCCTAAACCTTGAGCCGTGGAACCCTGGAACCCTGAACCCTAAGCCCTGAACCCGTGGTCGATGCCAGAGGCCCGACCCACCAGATCCTCCGCTAACCTTAAACCCTAAACCCTAAACCCTAAACCCTAAACCCTAAACTCCCAGGCCCGACCCACCAGATCTTCCGAGCTGGCTGGGGCTCTCGAGCAGCTCGATTCAGTGAGGCTGCGGCCCCTTTTGCATCTCCGGTGTGGCCTGCAAGGTCCTCATGAAGCATGTTTAGGGTTTAGGGTTTAGGGTTTAGGGTTTAGGGTTTCGGGTTTAGGGTTTAGGGTTTAGGGTTTAGGGTTTAGGGTTTAAGTTTAGGGTTTGAGGGATACGCATTTCTATCATGAACTCTGTTGTAGGAAGTGTGTTTCAGTTCTAAACCCTTTAGTCCGAACGAGTAACCGTAGCCCTGGCCAGGACCACTTCCGTGTAGATGAAATAGGGTTTATAGGGTTTACAGGGTTTACGGTTAAGGGTTTATAGGGTATACAGGGTTTACGGTTAAGGGTTCATCGATGGTTTAAACCCTAAACCCTAAACCCTAAACCCTAAACCCTGAACCCTGAACCCTGAACCCTGAACCCTGAACCCTGAACCCTGAACCCTAAACCCTAAACCCTAAACCCTAAACCCTAAACCCTAACCCTAAACCCTAAACCCTAAACCCTAACCCTAAACCCTAGAGTCGCTTCTGTCAGGCAAAATCTCTGCGCCAGCCCAGTGCATACCTCCGGACTTGCCCCGGAGGTGCCCACACTTGGGGTTTAGGAGTTTAGGAGTTTAGGAGTTTAGGGTTTAGGGTTTAGGGTTTAGGGTTTAGGGTTTAGGGTTTAGGGTTTAGGGTTTAGGGTTTAGGGTGCATGAACTCCAGGCCGCTCCGACATCAACCTAAAAGCCTTGGTTTAAGGATTAGAGGGTAGTTTCATGTTCCCTTAGTACTTGGAGGTTCATGGTACTTAGTAAGTATTATAACTGTACTTATGACTGGCTTATAAGTGGGTTATAAGTACAGTTATAATTAGTTACTAAGTACCCTGAACCTCCAAGTATGGGCCCTCAAAAGGGGACTTCTTGTGTAGCCGTATATTCCCTGTACAGCCCAAGGGCCCAGACTTCAGACAGGAGGTAATTCGTGGTCACAGCGTTTCAAGATAGTTGAAACCCTAAACCCTAAACCCTAAACCCTAAACCCCAAACCCTAAACCCTAGCGGACATGCATGAGTGCCCTGAGGCTCGATTGCCCCTCAGGCCCATGAGATCCCTCTCAGGGAATTCAGCGAAGGGTTTCAGGTGGTGGGTTTGTTAGGGTTTAGGGTTTAGGGTTTAGGGTTTAGGGTTTAGGGTTTAGGGTTTAGGGTTTAGGGTCTAGGGTATAGGGTTTAGGGTTTAGGGTTTAGGGTTTAGAGCTTAGGGTTTAGGGTTTAGGGTTTAGAGCTTAGGGCTTTAGAGAAGTTTAGGGTTTTGAGATGTTTGTGTGTTTAGGGTTTTGCGTTTTGGGATTTCAGGTTTTTGGTTCTGGGGTCTAGGGTTCAGGGTTTAGGGTTTGAGGTTTGGGGTTTTGGATATTAGGGCTTCTTGGGTTTTGTTTTTTTGTTTTTTGTGTTGTAAGGTTCTAGGGCCCTAGGGTATACCTAACCTTCCTAAACCCCGCGGGAAGGCAGAAGAATCCTGAGGATCGTGGGAGGGCCTGTGGAGCCTTGTGACAGGGTTTAGGGTTTAGGGTTTAGGGTTTAGGGTTTAGGGTTTAGGGTTTAGGGTTTAGGGTGTAGGGTGTAGGGTGTAGGGTGTAGGGTGTAGGGTTTAGGGTTTAGGGTTCAGGGCCCACCCCACACCTCATAGAACTATTCTTTTGAACTACTCTTAAGATTCATTGTCCATGGGCAAATTTTCGTCCCACACACATGGACAACGAAATCCTTGAAGCATGGAGCTACATCTCCGGAAAGGAAAATGCCCCTGCCAAGGTTTTCATGTAGCTGCCGCGAACCCTAAACCCGAAACCCTAAACCAGAAACCCTAAACCCTAAACCCTAAACCCCAACTCTTTTATTCACCAGGTGGCCGCCCTGCATGGAAGGCCCGTATCCCAGATTCTCCAGCTTGCAGACTTGCGCCGCAGCCCTGAACCCTAAAGCCTCTAAAGCCAAAGGCTGGGATGCTCCCCCTTATACTAGCAGTTCTATAATGATAGGTTTAGGGTTTAGGGTTTAGGGTTTAGGGTTTAGGGTTTAGGGTTTAGGGTTTAGGGTTTAGGGTTTTAACGTATAATGCGTATGAAGGCCTGTTAGTATAAGGGGGAGCATCCCAAGCCCAAAGCCTAAACGTTGACAGAGATCTCCATGACCTGCGCTTGTATTGGGAGACGAGAGCGCGACACAAACCATCCTGGGTTTAGGGTTTAGGATTTTGGGTTTAGGGTTTAGGGTTTAGGGCTTAGTGTGGGTTTAGGCTGTCATAACGCGCAATCTAGGGGGACGTTCAGAATATTCGCCGTGTTTACAGAGGTTCTGACTGAGTTTAAGCTTTTGGGCCTCTAAACCCTAAACCCTAAAACCCTAAAACCCTAAGCCCTAAGCCCTAAGCCCTAAACCCTAGACCCTAACAAACCCACCACCTGAAACCCTTCCTAAACCCTAAAACCCTAAGCCCTAAGCCCTAAACCCTAAACCCTAAACCCTAAGCCCACCTGCCTCCGGCTGGCCAAGGCTAACGGCCATCCGCGCGGAGGTTGCAAGAGTGATCCAGGACCCTACAGCACCAGAGCAGTTCCTGCTAGGGTTTAGGGTTTAGGGTTTAGGGTTTAGGGTTTAGGGTTTAGGGTTTAGGGTTTAGGGCTTCAGGGGAAAACAAAAAAAGAGGAAATATTCTTCCTTACAAGGGTAATGCAGGGCAGGGTGTATTGTCTTTGATTTTGGGGGGGAGGTTTCTTAAGCAAATGGTAGGTTTGGGAACGGGTTGTCCGAGTCCGGGTGATGTGCAGGCCCAGCGGTACCCTTTTCCTTAGGGTTTAGGGTTTAGGGTTTAGGGTTTAGGGTTTAGGGTTTAGGGTTTAGGGTTTAGGGTTTAGGGTTGGGCTCTTTGGACATTTTAAACTTTCCCTTATGGGTTTTAGAGGATCATATTCAGGAATTTTAAGCGCCATCTTAGCGGATAAAGTAACCATCCAAAAACAGGGTACCCTTAGCATAGGATGGTTACTGGGCTACCAAGGAATGGAAAGTGGTGAGCATTTGGTAGATGGCTCTTCGCCTGTGCTTCGATTAATGCCAGAGGTCTCCCAGAAGTTGCTTAGGGTGCAGGGTTTAAGGGTTCATGGGTTCAAGGGTTTAAGGATAAACCTTAAACCCGAAACCCTAAACCCTGAACCCTGAACCCTAAACCCTAAACCAAGGGTCCAGGGTTCCAGGGTGTCATTGAACTTTTAGCCCTCGAGAGCCCCTGCAGGAGTCGCAAGACTGCGAAACCTCGGCTGAACCCATGCTACAGGCGATGCTTTAAACATCTAGGACCCAGAGTAGGGCCCTTATTCGTAGGGTTTAGGGTTTAGGGCTTAGGGCTTAGGGTTTAGGGCTAGGACCCAGAGTAGGCCCTTATTCACTTTTTTCTAGGGTTTGGGTTCCCTCAGAAATCCCTTAAACCCAACGGGCACCCTTGTTATTCCTAGGCTACTCTTGTGTCTGGACATATTGTTGAGGGTTTACAGGGTTTTGAGTGTGGGTCTGGCGGGAAATCCGAAGTTAACCCCACACCCTAAACCCTGAACCCTAAACCCTGAACCCTCGCCTTCACCCTGGGTGCTGCAATTAGTTGCAGTTTGGGATGTTCCCCCTTTTTCTAAGAGAACTGAGGGCTTATAGGGTTTAGGGTTTAGGGTTTAGGTATTGGGGTTTAGGGTTTAGGGTTTAGGGTTTAGGGTTTAGGGTTTAGGGTTCCGTAATAGGGATTCGAAAGGGGGTGCTTTTATCCCTCTTAAGGATTGTTAGTATAAGGGGGAACATCCCAAGTTATGGTTTTTGTTACTGCTAGGCCCTATAAGGAGGAGTGTTTAGTTTCGCGGGGATGCTGAGAAGGGCTTTTTTGGGCTTGAAGGGTTCCGGGTTTAGGGTTTATTTCGCGGCCGTTCAGGAGTTTAGGGTTTGTAGGCGGGATCAGAGTATATTTTCGAGACCTGTTCACATGATTTCCGCACTATTTCTTGGATTCGGAACCGAATTGAATAAACTGCATTGGAGCTCCACATGCCAGGGTCCTTTTTTGTCGAAGGGCTTTGTTGATGTAGGGTTTCAGCGTTGTGAAAGCTGTTAAGTGCGTCGTGATTTATATTCTTGGTGGTCTCTTTAAGTAGGGCTTCTGTTTTGTAGGGGGGGTTCTTACTAGGGTATCTAAGGGCTATGTTAAGGTATAAGGGCAACAGATAGAGAGTCCACCGGACTTATATATGTCATGTTGGTCTTGTTTTCTTTGTGGAATGTGAAGCCGTTCTGAGTGCACCCGTACGAGATCCTAAACCCTAAGCCCTGAACCCCTAAACCCTAAACCCTAAACCCTAAACCCTAAACCCTGAACCCTGAACCCTGAACCCTGAACCCTCTGCAGCCTGGAGGGACTCAGTCTTCGGTCATGCTTCGTGTAGCCCACTCCCTGTCACGCCGCGGCATGGTGAGCCACGGTACTCTGGGAGCCTTGCGCAGCCTGGGGCTGGAGGTTCCCTGAACCTCGAAATGAACCCTGAAATTGCGGGGTCGCATACCCTGTACTACTTCTTGGCTTTCTTCTGGCTGGTTCTTAGGACTTTAACTTTTTTGGTTTTTGTAGAAACTACAATAAGGAGCCCTTTGAGCAAGGAAAGAACCCGAAAATGGGGGTTGCATATACCCTAGACTGCCTATTACTCCTAGTAAGGTATGTGAAGCCTAAGCCCTAAAGCCCTGAACCCCTAAACCCTAAACCCTAAACCCTAAACCCTGTAAGCCCTAAACCCTTTGAGGGTTCATTTGGTCCTCCACCAGGTTGCGCAGTCGAGTCCTTGCGTGCTCTGCGGGCCAAAGGCGCCGCGACTGCGGGGGCTCTGCACATCGCCCCGGCGAGGCGCCGAAGATCGTGGAAGCGCCCCCCCTGAGCGACTTGCCCTAAACCCTAAACCCTAAACCCTAAACCCTAAACCCTAAACCCTAAACCCTAAACCCTGAACCCTGAACCCTGAACCCTAAAGTGCTGAACCTTGTCACATACTTGTCTTGCACTTGGGAGAAACTGGCTGCGGGGCCGAGGCTTTCCTGACGTAAAATGTAGGGTTCTTAAGGGAGGGGGTTCAGGGTTTAGGGTTTAGGGTTTAGGCTTTAGGTAAGCCAAGGTTCCCTAACACTCCGCACTACTTCCTAAGGCTCCCTAAGGTTCGCACCCCCCATGAACCCTAAACCCTAAACCCTAAACCCTAAACCCTAAACCCTAAACCCTAAACCCTAAACCCCCTTCCCTTAAGAACCGTACAAGTAAAGGGTAGCCAAGGAAGAACCTTATAAGTAAAGGGTAGCCAAGGTCTCCTCCATCGCTGCAGACACCGGCTACTCTCTTCTTGGAAAGCCTGTCGGTGACTTTCCAGCAGCTCGGTAGGTTGTTGGGATGTTTTGGTTTAGGGTTTAGGGTTTAGGGTTTAGGGTTTAAAGTTTAGGGTTTAGGGTTTAGGGTTTCGGGAAATTCTTCTTCAGTGGGATTTAGAAGGGCCATCCTAGGCAGCACGCTGTGTCCAAGGAGGACATGCGCGAGGGAGAGTCGGTGACACAGTCCTTTGCAAGGCGGGGAGTCCTAAACCCTGAACCCTAAACCCTAAACCCTAAACCCTAAACCCTAAACCCTAAACCCTAAACCCTAAACCCTAAACCCTAAACCCCCTAAGTCTTTCGCAAGGCAGGTAGGGCTCCAGGACGACTCGTCGATGGTCAAGACCATGGTGTTTGACATCGACACTTAGCAGCTGAATGAATATATCTCTTTTTGTACATTTTATACAGGACATAGGGTTTAGGGTTTGGGGTTTAGGGTTTAGGGTTTAGGGTTTAGGGTTATGCCACATGATCAAGATACTCCTTACACTTTTTGGGCCTATGAACTCAGCAACGAAGGACAAGGGTGCCGCGCAGGAGCCTATCTTTGTGTTGCAGCATGGGAACAAGAAGGTCGACACGAAGCGCTTGGCTGCTGCTGCGGGCGTCAAGCGTGACCACGTGAAGCCCACGAAGCCCGAGCGCGCGACGGCTTTCACAGGTTATGTGTTTGGTGGCACGACGGTGTTCGGCAGCAACACGCAGCTGAAGACCTATGTAGAGACGTCGATATTTAACCTGGAGACTGTCTATGTTAACGGTGGCAGCACCAGCTTGTGCCTTTCCATGAGCAGCGCCGACTTCGAGCGCGCCTTGGGCTGCCTGGTCGCATGGAATCACAGGTGGCCCCCAGACTTTTGCTACATTGGGGTTTACGATCTTTGTGGTACCTTACTTGGAGGTACAGGGTACTTGTAAACCCCAATTGTGGCTGTACTTAAGTCCCCCAAGTAGGTAAGAAGTAGACTAATTGGGTTATGTGTACCCATGAAACTCCAAGTAGTGGGGTCCTTGTTAGACGGAGATCCTATTGCTTTGGGGGTCTATATTAGGATCCTACTATTTTGGGTGTCTAGATTAGGGGGTCCCTTATTATCGTAACCCCCCAATAGTGGTTCAGACCTTAGCAGCCTAGATTTTTCTGTAAAGCGAATAAGCCCTATATGTGTATGTCTATATATATATATACATATACAAATAAATAAATACGAAATAAATATATAAAAGAATAAATAAATAAATACATATATATATATACATACACACACATCGGCAAATATAAACGTATAAAAAATGATACAGTTAAATATAAGTAAATATAATCAGGTGAATGCACAAGGGTGGAAGTGGCTGGCGGCTGACAACCGCTGCTAGCGTGCCTGATCTGATGGACTCGACGACTGCCCAAAAGACGGCACTGAGTCGGGTTAGGGATTGGGCTTAGGGGTTTAGGGTTTAGGATTTTTAGGGTTTGGGCCTTAGGGTTTAGGGAACCTTTAGGGGGGGGGGGGGGGGCTTTGGGTCATAGGGCTTGCAAGGCTTATGGGATCTATAGGATCCGTAGGGTTTATAGGGCTTCATAGCCAGCATTTGTGGCGTTTCTTGGGCGGGTTCGAGTTTTGTCCAGATATTGAGACCCCCCCCACCCCCCTCAAAGAATACTTGGTACCGCCACATGACGAAGCCCGAAACTGCAAAACTGCCAAAGCATACTTCGGAAGCCCCCCGAAGCAGCTCGTAATGTGGTCTGGGGCTGGTGAAATCAAATTTGTGTGTGTGTGTGTGTGTGTGTTTCTCAGGCAGGTTCAAGTTAAGTGGCCGATCCTCTGCATCTGCAGCAGGTGCACAACAAGAGGCATCATGCTGCGATCCTGTAAAACGCCTCTCTCTGCCCAAAGCTTCCAACCCTAAACCCTAAACCCTCAACCCTACAAACCCCAAACCCTTGGACCCTGAAGATGCCAGTGGTTAGACCCTGCAACCTCGCCCCGGGCGCTTCCCCCTCCCCCCTTTCTAGGGATGGTTCTCTGGGGTGGTTGCTTTCCTAGGACCTATAAACCCTAAGCCCTCAGCCCTAAACCCCAAACCCCAAACCCCAAACCCCAAACCCCAAACCCTAAACCCTAAACCCTAAACCCTATACCCTATACCCTATACCCTATACCCTATACCCTAAACCCTAGACCCGAACCCTCAACCCTCCTTCGTCAGACTCAACTGCGGGTCCTCCTCTCTGAGCTCAGCGACGCACCTCAGACGCAGACGTGTTGTTCGGGTGTGTGGGTTAGGGTTTAGGGTTTAGGGTTTGGGGTTTGGGGTTTAGGGTTTAGGGTTTAGGGTGTAGGGTGTAGGGTTTAGGGTTTTAGGGTTTTAGGGTTTTAGGGTTTAGGGTGTAGGGTTTAGGGTTTAGGGTTTAGGGTTTAGGGTTTGGGCGGCTCATGAGAGCTTACTAAAAAATGGACCCCGAATATACACCCCCCAAATAGTAGGATTCTGTTATACAAAGGACCCCAATATTTTGTAATTGCTGTGTTTTTGTCTGTGGTGCTGAATTTCGGGTTTGCGGATGTCTTGCGTAGCCATCACTGTGGCCAGCGGTCAGTGACAGGGCGCCTTAGGAGGGCGAAACTCCCAAACTTGAAATCTCAAGCACCAACCTATAACTCCCTCAGAGCCCAAAGCTAGAAATCCTCAACCTTCAAGTTGTGAGAGGGTTTTGGGTTTAGGGTTTAGGGTTTAGGGTTTAGGGGTTTTAACCAGGTTGTGAGCCCTTAAACCCTAATCCCCTAATTTTGAAATCTCTACCTTATGGCCCCTGTCTGGATACCGAATTTTCGGGGCCGTAGTATCATAGGGATCCAAAAGAAGGCTACCCGAAACCCTAAACCCTAGCCCTAAACCCTAAACCCTAAACCATAAACCCTAAACCCTAAACCTTAAACCCTAAACCCTACCACCCCCCCTAAACCCTAAACCCTAAACCCTAAACCCTAAACCCTAAACCCTAAACCCTAAACCCTAAACCCTAAACCCTAAACCCTAAACCCTAAACCCTAAACCCTAAACCCTAAACCCTAAACCTAAACCCTAAACCCTAACCCTAAGCCCATAAAACCCTTAAACCTAAAACCCGAAACCTAAAACCTAAACCTACCACCCTAAACCCTAAACCCTAAACCCTAAACCCTAAACCCTAAACCCTAAACCTTAAACCCTAAACCCTAAACCATAAACACTAAACCCTAAACCCTAAACCCTAAACCCTAAACCCTAAACCCTAAACCCTAAACCCTAAACCCTAAACCCTAAACCCTAAACCCTAAACCCTAAACCCTAAACCCTAAACCCTAAACCCTAAACCCTAAACCAGCACCCGCTCCCAGCCCCTGAGGTGCGCTGTGCAGCTGCCTCGGTGGCACAGGCAGCCGCGGGAGGCCAGTGGGGTTTAGGGTTTAGGGTTTAGGGTTTAGGGTTTAGGGTTTAGGGTTTAGGGTTTAGGGTTTAGGGTTTAGGGCTTAGAGTTTAGGGTTTAGGGTTTGGGGTTTACGGTTTCGGGTTTAGGGTTTTAGGGTTTAGGGTTTAGGGCTGACAAGGGCTTATAAGGGCTTAGGGTTTAGGGTTTTAGGCGTTTAGGATTTAGGGTCTAGGGTTTAGGGTCCAGGGTTTAGGGTTTAGGGTTTAGGTTTAGGGTCTTAGGGGCTCAGGGTTTCAGGGGCTTAGGGGTCTGGGGGTATGGGGGTATAGGGTTTAGGGTTGAGGGCTTTTGGGGCTTGGGGTTTAGGGGCTTCAAGGGTTTTGGTGGAGGGGGGGGGGGGGGGGGGGTGTTTGGGAGTGCTGGGTGTTTAAGTGGTTTGGGGGGGAATGCTTGGTCTGTTCCCCCCCAAAACCCTAGGCCCTGAGCGGCTTCGAAGTCTGGCTTCGGAGGGTGCCACTCTTAGGTCGAAAACGATCCGGCTGGAACACCTGAGACCCTCTGAGACACTTTTTCCTAGGAGGCCCACAGTTTTTATTTCACTCCTCTTTTGCCCCTACAGGATTACATCGCCAAATGCATTTATTGAAACAAGTTCGGAAACCCCCATAGCATGTAGCTCCTAGTCTGACCGTCGAGGTCTAGACACTCCTTGCCCCCAGCCACTCTAAACCCTAAACCCTGAAGCCTGAACCCTAAACCCTGAACCGTGAACCCTAAAACTTAAAGCCTAAACCCTGAACCCTAAACCCTAAACCCTGACCCCTAAACCCTAAACCCTAAACCCGAAACCAAAGGCTTCCCACCGCGGCAGAGCTCAATGCCATGGCCGAGGTGGCAAGCAGAGCCGGTCGCGGAGGCGGCGCTCACTTGTTCGTTTGGGGTTTAGGGTTTAGGGTTTAGGGTTTAGGGTTTAGGGGTTAGGGGTTAGGGGTTAGGGGTTTAGGGTTTAGGGTTTAGGGTTTAGGGTTTAGGGGTTTAGGGTTTAGGGTTTAGGGTTTAGGGTTTAGGGTTTAGGGTTTAGGGCCTATGGGGTACCTCAAGAACCCCAGAAGCTACTGAGTTTTTGGCAGGCTCTCATTCAAGAATTCTAAAACCCCTTAATGGGATTCTAGGTATCCTACAAAAGATGCGTAGCTTTTCTGGGGGGCATTATTGAGGCTGGGGTTTCGGGTGTAGGCGTCCCTACAAGCCCTGAACCCTAGACCCTAAACCCTAAGCCCTAAACCCCAAACCCTAAACCCTAAACCCCAAACCCTAAACCCTCAATCCTAATCCCTAAACCCTATAAACCCTAAGACTTATGGAGTTCCGGGTCCCTTGTTCAACCACGTTGCGCCGACGGAGGGATCGCCCCCGTTGATTTTGAGTTCTCCCTTGGGGAAGCCGAGGGTGCATTTGGGGTTTAGGGTTTTGGGTTTAGGGCATAGGGCTTATCAGGTTGATTTGTTTAGGGTTTAGGGTTTGTGGTTTAGGGTTTAGGATTTGGGGGCTAGGGTGTAGGGTTTAGGGTTTGGGGTTTAGGGCCGCCCTGACCCCCCTCCCCCCGTCCGTAGAGAGAGAAAAACCTGTCATCCTCCAGGTGGGCACTGCGCCCGCACCCAACGCCGCCCCAGAGCTGCGAGCTACAGGTGGGTGGTTGTCAAAACCCTAAACCCTGAACCCTGAACCCTGAACCGTAAACCCTAAACCCCCACCTAGGTGGGTCATAGGGTGTTGGTGTGTGCTAGGGTTTAGGGTTTGGGGTTGAGGGTTTTCAGGGTTTATAGGGTTTATAGGGTTTATGGGGTTTATGGGGTTTATGGAGTTTATGGGTTGATGGGGTTGATAGGGTTTATGGGGTTTATAGAGTTTACGGGGTTCATAGGGTTTCGGGTTAGGGTATAAGCTTAGGGTTTAGGGTTCTGGGTTCTAGGATTCGCGGTTCCTTGAGCTTTTGCGGGGCTTGCAGGACTTGGTTTTTTTTTTGTTTTTTCGGGCTGGGGGTTTGCAGGCTTCAGTAGAGGCAATGCGGTTGATCGGTCCGCGTTAAGTCCGCTTACAAGTTTCTGCTTGAACAAAAACCCTGCTATGGCATGATTCGGCAGAAGACGCCGTAAGGTCAGATAACCCTAAGACCTAAATCCAAGCGAGGGCCAGTCGTGACCCCGATGTACCTGTGCCCGCACCTGGCGCCTGACTTGACGTTCGGGTTGGAGGCGCCTCTGCTCCGTTCGGTTTTTGGTTTGGGGCTGCTACTTGGTGGCCTAGTGGTACCCCTGTTGCCCTTTTTTGGGTTCTAGGTTCCCTGATACAAGTAACCAATAGCACACACAGGGTACCCTCAATGCAATATGATTACTGACTACCAAGTACAGAGTATGACAGGGTTTTGTTTTGAAGGGCTTCAATTGTTTCAGGTTTACAAAGCTCTTGTCTTGATAGCTTGTTTTTTTGTTTTCGGATTGTCGTTCAAAGCCTCAAGGCCGATCTTCCTGGGTTTATACTTAGTAGCTGAGTGAGCACACTTTACACTTTTTGGGGCTTATGAACTCAGCAACTAAGTATAGCATCTTCAATTGGGATCTAGGGTCCAGAGTCTAGAAGGTTGTTACACTAAACGCTGCAACGAAGTAGTTTGCCACATACGATGCGCACCCTAAACCCTAAACCCTAAACCCTAAACCCTAAACCCTAAACCCTAAACCCTAGACTTAAAGGAAAGTGCCAAGCCCCGACCCATGCAGGGACACGACGACGGGGCCGGTCGCAGCGCTGCAGCTACAGGCTCGGTCCATTTCGGGCGTGTTTTCTACTTGTCTCGGTTTAGGGTTTAGGGTTTAGGGTTTAGGGTTTAGGGTTTAGGGTTTAGGGTTTAGGGTTTAGGATTTAGGGTTTAGGGTTTAGGGTTTAGAGACTCCAAGACCCCTAAATCAAGGAATATCCCTTGAATTATACTCGAAACCCTACTCTGACTTCAGGTATATTCGGTTTCTGAAGTCTCTGGGTATATTCCTTAATTCAGGGTTTTGGGTCTCTGGGTTAGCTACACAAAAATCACGTAAACTTCGCAGAAAAGGGTGGATGAACAGGAGGAATATCAGGGGTTCCATATGGAACACCTCGCAGCCAACGCCGAGGCGAAGCAGGTCTACAAACCCCAAACCCTAAACCCTCTCGCCCCAGGTGGCTTCGGCCTGGGCTACGGACGCTCTGGGACTGGAACCATCCCGGTCTCGAGGCACAGCGGGGGGGGGGGGGGGGGGTTAGGGTTTAGGGTTTTAGGGGGGGGGGGGGGGGGGTGTAGAGTTTACGGGTTTTGAGTTTAGGGCGCTGACAGTTGAGTTTTTTTTTGGTTTCGGGGAGGGAGACCTTTTGTTGGTGTGTCAAGATTGTTTTCGTTCCGGCTTATGGGGTTGTCGGGCATTAAAGGCCATGGCCAGGGTTTATTGGGCTCCTAGTGCTTTTAGGACTTGCAGGAAACTCCAGAAAGTTCAAAAAGTTGGAACGTTGGTTTAAGGATGATTAGAGCCCCCTTATATTAACATTCCTTTGTAGGGATTATACTCGGGGATACTATAATCCCTGTTAAGGTCTGTTAGTATAAGGGGGAACATCCCAATGTGCGTGCGTTATGGGGGTTGTTTTAGTGGGGGGCCTTCGTGAGTTCTGGGATCAGAGGACGTTCTTGGTAGCCCAGTGGTACTCTGTCCGTTTTTGTTGGTTGAAGGTTTAGGGTTTAGGGTTTAGGGCTTAGGGTCTAGAGTTTTAGGGTTTAGGGTTTAGGGGGTTCCCTTGTCAAGTAACCAACCCAAACAGGGCGCCCTCATTATGATATGGTTCCTGGGCTACCAAGAGTTGAACCCTCACACTTTCCAAACCCGCGTGGTGTGAAACCCAACAGGAGGGCCTCAGCCCAAGGAACCTAAGCCCAAAAAGATTCCAAGACAAACGCTCTGAAAAACCCTAAACCCTAAACCTTGAACCCTAAACCCTGAGAACCTGAGAACCTGAGAACCTGAGAACCTGAGAACCTGAGAACCTGAGAACCTGAGAACCTGAGAACCTGAGAACCTGAGAACCTGAACCCCTAAACTTCCCAAAGTCACCCTAACCGCGGTCTTGAAGGAGGTAACCTAATCCCTAAACCCTAAACCCTAAACCCTAAATCTTGTGTGGAGGCCCTCGTCTGCCTCGGGCTCTCGCTCCGGGGAGGCCTCACAAGCACCTTTTTTGTGGAGGGGATGGGTTTAGGGTTTAGGGTTTAGGGTTTAGGGTTTAGGGATTAATTAGGGGGGGGTTAATTAGGGGGGGATTTGGGGTTCAGGGTTTAAGTGTCTGAGGTGTCGGGTTCGGTTTTCGGATTCAGGGGTTAGCCGATTGGCGCTTGAGGGCTTATGGCTTTGGGCGTTGGACTCTGAAGCCCTGACCCGTGCCGTGTGGATTAAAGGAAATCTGATAAGGTTTTGGATCCACATCATTACTTAGGGTTTAGGGTTTAGGGTTTGGGGTTTAGGGTTTAGGGTTTAGGGTTTAGGGTAGGGTTTTGAGTAGAGCGCGATGTGCGAGACCCCGAGGTGAACCCGTGCCCGCCAGAAGCCTCTGAACAGGATTGGGTCCATTTCTTGATACCTCCATGGGGGGCGGGGGCACCTTTCAGCAAGCATTTCACTTCATACCTCTTTTGCCAAATGGCACCACATGGCATCGAGTTCCCCAGCATTGAGAGGCTTATGGAGAAGGACTCAAAGAAGTCCGCAAGGATCGAATTTCTGGGGTCTCCATCGACAGCCTTCACATCATCGGCCAAGGTAGTTGTGAGTTTTCCTGGTGTACATGGCTACGCATGGACGGTCTTGACGCATCTTGCAGCACAAGGAACGGAACAAGTGCTCTCTTCTTGTGTTTTTTTGCCCGACCATAGGGCTGTGGGCTATGGCACACATATCCTCGATGCGAAGGGTTTTTTCGGAGCATGCCATTGCAACCACCTCTACCCAGGTAAGCCGCCAATAAGGGATGGCTGCTTTTGGTACATCCTTTGGATGGAGAGAACACTGCAGGCCGCCCGGCAGGATTGCGAACTCATTGTTGTAACTATGGAAGATGGTGATCTTGGGAATTCACAAAAGGCAGAGGTACGGTTTTTGCAAGATTCCAAACTGAAGTTTCAGAAAGTTACCATCCGCGAATTTGCAGACATGGTTCTTGACAAGAGCTCTGGCACTGCATGCCCAGTTGCACAAACTGCGGGATGTGAGATCGATTTGTCCCGGATTGATTTCCAGCGCATGGGAGTACTTGCTCCTGTTGAAGAAGTGGAATTTTTGGGTTCTTCATCAGAGGCTTTCATGCGCTCATCGAAGGTCGTGGTGAGCTTCCCTGGTCGATATGGCTATGCGAAGGCAGTGTTGACGCGTCTGGCTGCAAGGAAGAACAGCTCCTTACTCACAATTTGTGTTTTCATCGCACAAGAGATGGATCTGGGTTATGGCAAGCACATCCTGGAATCAGAAACCCTGTCCGAGGGGCGTGTTTGTGGACACTGCTATTGTCAGAAGCTTTATGGCAAAGTACAGCCTTGGGGATGTTTCTGGTTTGCTTGGTGGAAGGAGCGACTTGCGCAGGCTACAAAAGTTGGTGCTGGACTGATCGTGGTGTCCGGAGAAGACGGCTCCCTTGGGGACTCACAGCAGGGTGAAGTCGAGTTTCTGAGGAGCTCCAACTATGGCTTTCGGCTCCTTTCCATCAGCGAGTTCGCGAACTTCGTGCGAGATTGTGAGAGTCTGGAGCAATATGGCCCTTCTTCATGCCTCTGCTCTTAAACAGCTCTTGGCTCAGACATGTCTATTTCGTCCAAGGCTTCATCTCTGTGAGATAGCAGACTTTCTTTGTACCGGGCGAGTAGTGCACAGCTTCATCGCCTTACTGCACGAGTTGCATGCAACCTTTAGGAGTTGCTTTAGGAGTTGGTACCCTGTGCTGTGGTGCGCTGGTCGAGATGTTCAATCTATCTCTTCCCCATGTTTATCCTCGAGCTTGATACTTTGTTGCATTTCAAAACTGTGCTCTCTCGCCTTCACTCGAACTGAAGTCCGACAGCACAAGCTTTCCGGGGTGGGGGTCGATAGGGATGCTAGCTAGGTTGGCATCTGGCACACTGGATTAAGTACCACATGGGTTCACCACCAGCAGCAACGTGGCCTTTCTGCAAAGAAGCGAGCCAAACTGAAACCCCAACGTACCAACTCAAACGTTTCCATGCCACCAAGTTCCTGAGGATGCATAGAAAACCTTCTTTTGGCAGCAACTTACCAGGATAGACAGGCGAGTCTTCTGTCAAGGGCTTAGAAGTTTTCATTGCATGGATGGGTTGGAGATGGTGTCGAGACAAAAGGACCGAAACTGTCCCCTGAGCATGGAAGGGCTATCTTTAGATTCATGTTTTACCCCAAGTCTTGCCAGCTCGGTTGTTCTCAGCAGTTCACTGCGCTAGGACCCTGCTTCAAACGATCCTGAACACCCGAGAGTGTAAGAAAGTACATGATGCGGCCCTCCTGACCTTCGTCTTCACCCATAGCCCAGAGCCTCTTGGTCTGACGTGGCTTGAGTCTTCCCTTCGCTGCAGCTTGCTCTGGAGCATGGCTCTCTGGAGCATGGCTCAAAGTTGCTTCCATTCACTCATGGGGATCAGGCTACCGGCTTCCAGGACCAGCAGGAACCCTATCAGGGGCCTTCTTAAGGGGGCTCTAAGGGTCCATGTACCTATAAAGTATATTTGGGCCCTAAAGCTACTATATAGGAGCCCCTTTAAAGTCCAAGCATATGCTATACGGGTATGTGGACCCTTTGGGGGTTATAATAGCCCGTCCAGGATTGGCTTAGGGCTAAGTCTGCGAATGTTGAGTGTGACCACGGCTGAAGAACACCCGACGTGCACAGCATGCTAGCTTCTCCGGCTCGTGAAGTCTATTTACGAATCTATCTACGAAACTGCTTGATGTTTGATGAAGTTTAATAGCTGTATCAGTGAAGAATGGCACCCTCAGAAATAGTGTTACGGCTGCCACTCCCTCCATTCACCACGGTGGACCGCGCCTGCCCCGCCATGAACGCCATAGCCTCGGAAATCCGTCGTGTCCATGGATCTAAGGGTAGTTATATGAAGTAGGGTTTAAAATATGTCTTGTACCCCCAAAAGGACACCCGGTATATACACTCACCAAGAATAAAAGGAACCTTATACACACTCACCAAAAACAGCAATATAAACCCTGCTTCATATGGGCCCTTAGTATGGTCCCTAGACTTCTTTCAATGGTTCTGAAGTATGGGCCCTTGGGTTGTATAGGGTATAAGGGGTATATGAAGGGGTCCCCTTTCTTGTAAGATTTTTCAGGACCCATACTAAGGGACCATGTAACTACCCTAAGACTGGACAGATCTGTACCCGGAGCACAGGAAGCTTCTCATTGCAGAGGTTCTAGGGTTTGGTTGAGCTCGGCATAAACCGATGTTCGTTTTTTGCCCTTTTTAGAGACGAGCTGAGGGAGCAAACAATCGAGGTCACAGTTTCCACGTTTCAGGTCTGAGGGTCTTGGGCCTGGGGGCGAGGGTTTCCCATGGCATGTCTTCTGAAGTGTGAAATGAGTATAGACATCGGACTCAAGTTGTTTCATCGTTATACCGTTACAGTTATAGATTCTACAATCTGTCAACTATGCGACGAGTTCCTGGCACCTGGATTGCTACATTGATCCGAAGCCACAAGGAGCATGCCCCTACGCCCTAAACCCCCTGATCTACCCTGAACCCTTCAACCTAAACCATAAACCCTAAACCCTAAACCCTAAACCCTAAACCCTAAACCCTAAACCACTTAAGCCCTGAATCCTGATTGAGGCGATGGACATGCTGATTACCGACTCGGAGGAGGAGGAGGACTGGCGGCCCGCGAGTTTGGCGCTTTACTTGGGGTGGTTTAGGGTTTAGGGTTTAGGGTTTAGGGTTTAGGGTTTAGGGTTTAGGGTTTAGGGTTTAGGGTTTAAGAAGGGGTTTAGGGTTTAAGAAGGGGTTTAGGGTTTAAGAAGGGGTTTGGGGTTTTAGGGTTTAGGGTCGTGATTGTTGAAGCTGGTCTTTGCGGCGTTGGTGCTTTGTCTTGCGAGTTTTGGGAAAGCTCGAGCCGACTTTGGGAAGGTTGAGCCCCGATGACGGCACAAGGGGTCTTCTAAGCCCTATACTTAGGAGCCCAATAGGTGAACTTTAAACTTATTGGGTATACCAAGCCCCTACTAAAAGAAAAGTTTAAACTTTTTTGGGCCAAGGTGTTGGGCAACTAAGTATAAGCGCTATACATAAGCCCCTTAACCCTCGACCCTAAACCCTCAACAACCAAACCCTAAACCCGTAGGGTCTAATCACTTGCAAGGTTACCCGCGAGCAGCTTAACATTTGGGTTCAGGGGTTCGGGTTGGAGAGTTTAGTGTCTAGGGCTTGGGTTATAGGCTTTGGGTTGGTGTTCAAAGAGTTCAGGACTTTTGGGATTTAGGATTTTGGGTTTAGGGTTTAGGGTTTAGGGTTTAGGGTTTAGAAGTCTAGGGCTTTCAGGGTTTGGGCCCAGGAAGAGGCGCCCAACGTCAAGGTCGTTTGGCCGAAGGTGCGGCCCACAGAAGAAGATGGTCAGTTCTCCAAACTCGGCTTCCCCTTCCCTGCTACCCTAGTTTAGGGTTTAAAGGGCTTATAGGGTTTAAACTTTAAAGGGTTTAGGATTTAGGTTTTAGGGTTTCGGGTTTAGGGTAAGCAGCCGCTGGACCCTAAACCCTAAACCCCAAATCTGGAGATTCATTTTGCTTTCCGTTCTTTTCAGGAAAAGGTAGAACCCTAAACCCTAAACCCTAAACCCTAAACCCTAAACCCTAAACCCTAAACCCCCCAAACCCCTAAACTACTGCACAGAGAAATCCAGATCTGCACCTTGGATTCCTATTCGGAGAGATTCTCCAAGCTGTGAGGTGCTTCGGGTTAGGGCATATAGGGCTTATGCGGTTTCAGGTTTAGGGTTTAGGGTTTAGGGTTTGGGGTTTAGGGTTTAGGGTTTAGGGTTTAGGGCTTAAGGTTTAGGGCTTAAGGTTTAGGGTTTAAGGTGTAGGGTTTAGGGGTTCAGGGTTTGGAGCTGACTGAAGAGAAGGTGATGTGCGTGTGGTAGCCGCTCCTTCGTGGACTCAATGAGGCCGGCTAAAAGCCTTGATGGTCTTTACATGGTACTTAGTAACTAGTTATAACTGTACTTAGAACTGTACCTGTGACCATCGTAGGGCACTTCAGGGGCTTATAAGTGGATTATAATGTGCAGGTAAAATTGGTGTTTTAATTGCCCTGAACCTCCAAGTAAGTTTGGCTTCCATCACGTAGTCCCTACAGTTTAGTGTGCTTAGGGGGTCCCCTATTTGAGCGCACGCCTGGATCTAAACCCTAAAACCCTATACCCTAAACCCCAACCCCTAAACCCTAAACGCCAAACCCTTAACCCCAAAGTGCACAGGGTTGTTAAAAACAAAAAAACCCTAAACCCCAAACCCCAAACCCCAAACCCCAAACCCCAAACCCCAAACCCTAAACCCTAAACCCTAAACCCTAAACCCTAAACCCTAAACCCTAAACCCTAAAGGGCTTTCTGCCTTCAGGCGCCCTCACTGCAGGAGTGGGCCGAAGTGCTGCCTACGGAGGCCATCTGGGAGCGGGTGGTCCGGTTTTAGGGTTTAGGGCTTAGGGTTTAGGGTTTAGGGTTTAGGGTTCAGGGTTCAGGGTTCAGGGTTCTTGGTTTGGTGTGTTTTTCGGGTGGGTTTCGTTCCAGGAGGCCCTTCTTTGGGTGTGCTTCAAAAGCGGGAGTCTACTCAGGTTGGCGTTGTAGAGGGGATTTTCACCGTTTACAATTAGTTGCTTCAGAATCCTCCCCAAAAACACAAAGTATTCTTCCTTCAAAGGGGAATAATGTTGCACCTCCTTAGTATTGGCCCCCTCTTTAACGACAATTTGGCTGAATTATTCAGGACACCCTGACTGTTTGGGAGTCCCGCTTTAAAGACAAATCGTCCGGGCGCCGTAAGAAAATTCCATGTGGCGCGCCTTTAAAAAAGATTGCCGGCATCGCCGCCCCTGTTAAACTTATCTAAACTCCTCCCAATTAAAATCATATAAACCCTCGGGGCCGTCTAAACAGAGCAAAATCCAGCCTCGACTGTTCAGGAGGGGGGCCCCACACTAAAGAGGGTGCAACATTAGAGGGATTATCAAATTCTATTTATGGGTGGTTCTTCAGCAATTCGTAGTTTGTGGTGAGATCCGATTCTTCGGACCGGTGCAAGAACCGAAACCCTGATTAAACCCTAAGCCTCGAGGACCCAGAGTAGGCCCTTACTCACTCTCTTTTGTGTTGGCGGGTTTAGGTTCCCTTAGAGGCCCCTTTAACCAGAAAGAGTATCCTTTTGATCCTAAGCTACTCCTGGGTCCCCCTAAACCCCGTCCCTAAGGGTCCACGTACCCATATAGTATATACTTGGCCCCCCTAAACCCTAAACCCTAAACCCTAAACCCTAAACCCTAAACCCTAAACCTTTTTTCCCCATAGCAACTATATGGGAACCCCTTTAAGGCCCAAGTATATACTATATAGGTACATGGACCCTTTGGGCCTAGCCCCATCCCTGTCTTGGGCCTTGCTGTCGCAAGGAAGACAGGCGGGGGCACAGGGCTTAGTCTTCAAGCGACTCTGTGAGCCTACACTGGTTTAGGGTTTAGGGTTTAGGGTTTAGGGTTTAGGGTTTAGGGTTTAGGGTTTAGGGTTTAGGATTTAGGGTTTAGGGTTTAGGCCTACACAAACCCTTTCCACACCCCAGAAATCCCAAACAAGGCCGCCAACAGCCCTCTCAATTGAGTAAAGTGTCTGGGACTTTCTGTGGCTAGGATGGGTAGCTGCGGTTGGGAGGCTTTCTAGGACCCTTGCTCCCTTTTTTGTTGAGAGTTTACGTTCTGAAAAGGTTCTGAAAAGACCCTGTTGAACCAAAACCACAAAAAGCACCCTCTTCATTCCTAGGTTGTTCTTGGGTCCAGTCTTGTAGCACGGAATCCTTCTTCCCTCCAAACAACCCCCACACTCCACGCTCCCAAAGCCTGCAACCCAAGCCACATGGAGCTTGTTCCAAACTGCCCCCCCCCCCCCCCCTCCCCCCCCCTGTATATTTCGGTAGCTGTGTTCGAAACACTCGATAAGAAGTACCCCCCCCCCCAGAAAAGAAGAGCAAAATCAAAGCACCAAGTGTTTGTATATACATATACACATATATACATATATACATATATACACATATACATATATACATATACACATCTATACATCTATACATATATACATATATACATATATACATATATACATTTATACATATATACATATATATGCATATACACATATATACATATATACATATATACATATATACATATATACATATATACATATATACATATATACATATATACATATATACATATATACATATATATGTATATATGTATACATATATATATATACATATGTATGACAAAATCCCAAACCTCCCCGCTGACGTCCCTTGCCACAGGGTGCGCCAGAGACGCCACGGCAGGAGCCCCGTGGGCAGGCGAACGCTCGCTGAGTTGATTGGCGGGTTTAGGGTTTAGGGTTTAGGGCTTAGGGTTTAGGGTTTAGGGTTTCGGGTTAGGGGTTTAGGGTTGAGGGTTAGGGCGAGGGCGAGGGGTTTGGGATTTCGGTGTTATCCAGACCTATCATGTCATCATGAATTGAAAGTATCGGCTGTCCCCCTTCAGCAGCAGACAAAGTCCGGGTCTCGCAGGTGCGGCAGATTACGCCAGAGGTGCGGCAGGAGCTTCAGGGACCGCTGTAGGTCCCCTAAGGGTCCATGTACCTCTCCCTACTTGGAGGTTCGTGGTACTTAGTAACCAATTATGACTGTACTTATAACCCACTTGTCAGCCCCTGAAGTGCCCCAATATGGTTATAAGTACACTTATTTATAAGTACAGTTATAACTGGTTACCCTAAACCCTAAACCCTATAAGTACAGTTATAACTGGTTACTCAGTACCACGAATCTCCAAGTAAAGCTGCTCGAAAGGAGCCCCCTGAGGCCCAAGTATATACGATGTGGGCCTTAGGGCCCCCGAACCGTAAACCCTAAACCCTAAGCCCTAAACCCTAAGCCCTAAGCCCTAAACCCTAACCCTTAAGGTAGGTCCAAGAAGCACGAAGCCGTGCTGCTGCAATCATTGAGCCTGATGCGAAGTCTCCAAAGTTCCTTGTGCCGCGCCTTTCATTGAAGCCACGAGTTGCCCCAAACCCTAAACCCTTTGGGGTTTGGGGTTTAGGGTTTAGGGTTTAGGGTTTAGGGTTTAGGGTTTAGGCTGTAAACCCTCCAAGCGCTTGCTGTCGCCATGTTCGCAGGATGAGGCCGATCCCACCCGCTTTTGCGTAGAGGGCAAAGATCGGAGCTGGCGCGAGCCTCAGGATGTTTGCTGGATCATGGGGTTTAGGGTTTAGGGTTTAGGGTCTTGGGTTTTACCCAAAGAGCCCAATATAAATCTTAGATAAGGAACGTGCCTTAAATCGTAACAGGGATCCTAGTATGATGTAGGGTTGCAGATAGACGTAAACTCAGGCGCGTGTTAGGGTACTTCTGGGTCTAAGATTGGGGTCTTGGGTTCAGGGTTTAGTGTTTAGGGGTTCAATACCCCTTACTTTAATTGAGGAATAGATCCTTGAATCATAATAGGGATCTAAATGCGATTTAAGGTGTTTTTTCCTTAATTGCGCGGTATTGGGCTCTCCAGTGGTTGAGGAACTTAGTTGTAGTGACAGTACGACTAGGGTTCAGGGTTTTGGATGAACTCAGCTTAAGCTACCACAGTTATGAAGTTACAATGTGTTCCGAGCCACTGTTTGGGAACTTAGTTGAAGTTGCGTGTGGAGTATAGTGAGCTAGTGAGCATCTAGGTGTTGAAGCCATGGAGGCTCCTCAGGGGTTGGTCAAGATGATTGACCCCCCTTTTTCGTACCTGAAACCCGAAGCCCTACGTCCTAAGCCCTAGGCCCTAAGCCCTAAACCTTAAACCCTAAACCTTTAACCCTAAACCCTAAACCCTAAAGCCTAAACCCTAAACCCTAAGCCCTAAGCCCTAAGCCCTAAGCTCCTCAAACCCAGGTGGCTAAAGATGCCCTTTTGGCAAAGACTGTGGGTGTTTATCGGGATAGTTCTCTAAATCAAGGTCCGTTTCTATTCCCTTTTTTGGGGGGGGGGGGGGGGGAGGGGGGGGGGGGCGGGAGAGGGAGGGGGGGGGGAGGGGGGGGGAGGGGGGGGAGGGGGGGGGAGGGGGGGGGAGTGGGGGGGAGGGGGGGGGAGGGGGGGGGGAGGGGGGGGGGGGAGGGGGGGGGAGGGGGGGGGAGGGGGAGGGGAGGGGAGGGGGGGGGGCGGGGGGGAGGGGAGGGGGGGAGGAGGGGGGGGGGAGGGGGGGGGAGGGGAGGGGAGGGGGGGGGAGGGGAGGGGATCGAAAAAGGGACAAGGGACCCTGATTTCGAGAACGGCGATTAAGGGACTTTTCGTGCTGACTTCCACAGTTGAATCTAGGGTTTAGGGTTTAGGGTTCAGGGTCGAGGGTTTAGGGTGTAGGGTTTGGTGCAGAATTTTGGGTGTTTGGAGATTTCAGGTGTGCTTGGCACCCTTTGCTTGGTGACTCCCTAGAAAGGACTGTTTACCTCCCGCACTCCCCTGAGAACTTCTATCCTTCGAGGTTCAGGGTTTTCCACGTAGCCGTGTAGGTTTAGGGTTTGGGGTGTAGGGTTTGGGGTGTATAGGGTTTGGGGTTTAGGTTTTGCGGTTCAGGGTTTGGGGTTTGGGGTTCAGGGTCCAGGCCTTGATTCTTCCACTCCAAGTCACCCCAGCTCATGAGCCAGGTTCCTGCAGAAGGGCGGGGTGGTTTTCGACCGGCCCCGCCCGGACAGGCACATTTCCGCAAAAAGCCCCGAACCGAGAGCCCTGCAACCCCAAAGCATTAGGCGTGTTCTTGAAATCTTACTGTTGGCAGCCTGTGGTTAAAAAGCCTCGGGCTCTGAAGCTTCGGGAGGTTGCGTGTTTAGGGTTTAGGTGGAGGCTGCTCATCGACCCCGATGGAGCGTTAAAGAGTTTAGGGCCTCAGAGTTAGGGTAACGCCTTAGTTTTCTTCAAGCCTCAACCCTAAACCCTAAACCCTAAACCCCAAAGCCTAAATCCTAAATCACAGCTTGGGCCTTTCGCCCCACGAACATGGACCTTGTAGGGCACCTTGAGTGAGCTTCCCCATAATCAAAAATGGTAAAAGGAACCAGAGCCGAGCCCTAATCCTAGCCTTCATCTCTCATAAAGGACCCCCCCCCCCCCCCCCAAACCCGAAACCCGAAACCCTAAACCCTTAATTCCCGGTAAGAAGGTGGTCTTTTTTGTGGAAGCCGCAGGGCAACTCTAGGAACCCCAACAACACCCAAAAGAAGCCCTAAAGAAGCCACAAGCCCCAAACCCTAAACCCCAAACCCTAAACCCTAAACCCCAAACCCTAAACCCCAAACCCTAAACCCTAAACCCCAAACCCCAAACCCTAAACCCTAAATCCTAAACCCCTAACCCTAAACCCCAAACCCTAAACCCTAAACCCCAAACCCTAAACCGTAAACCCTAAACCCTAAATCCTGGCACCAGATTCCGCCTGGATGTGACCTTCAGCGGCGGCCTGCAGAGCCGCTTTGGCGATGACTACGCCGAGCCCGGGGCCCTCAACAAGGGTTCAGGGCCGTTTAGGGTTTAGGGTTTAGGGTTTAGGGTTTAGGGTTTAGGGTTTAGGGTTTAGGGTTTAGGGTTTAGGGTTTAGGGTTTGGGTTTAGGGTTTAGGGCCTTTTAGGGCCATTTAGGGTTTAGGGTTTAGGGGTTTATGGTTTAGGGTTTAGGGTTTAGGGATTTACCCAAAGAGCCCAAGATACCTTAAGTAAGGAATGCACCTTGAATTAGAACAGGGATCCTAGTATGATGTAGGGGTCTACGATAGACTTCGACTTAGGCCTCTGTTAAGGCGAACTTCAGGGGTTTTAGGGTTTAGAGTTTAGGGGTTCGTTGTAGGGCTTGGTGTTCAGGGTTTAGGGTGCAGGGTGCGTCCCCAGACCATGCCCAAAGTGCAGACCTCAACCGCGGTTTAGGGTTTAGGGTTCAGGGTTTAGGGTACCTCGAAGAGCCCGCTGTACGTGACATGTGCTGTCGAGGATGCCCAGTGGTACCCTTACCCAAAGGGAAATATACTATAATACTCACGTGGACCCTTAGGGAGTAGTACCCGTATTCCCCTATTCCCTTTTTCAGGGTTTAGCAGAAACGCAGGGTCTTGCCAGAAATTTCAGGGTGCTTCGACCATCTAGGCCGGCTTCAAACCCTATCAGCCCTGCAAACCCTATAACTCCAATAAACCCTAAAGCCTATAAACCCAAACCCTATGAATCCCAAGCCCTACACCCGAAACCCTCACCCCCCCCCCCCACCCTTTAAACTCTAAACAATAAACCCTAAACCCTAAACCCTAAACCCTAAACCCTCCCCCAGCAAAAACACAAACAAGCCGCGGAAGCTGCAGAGGCTGAGCCGGGCAGAGCAGTCGGACACCATCAACTGGCTGGTGGCCGTTGGGGTCGCCGGGGGGCCCTGGTTCCTGGACTAGGCGTGTAGGGTTTGGGGTTTTAGGGTTTAGGTTGTAGGGTTTAGGGTTTAGGGTTTAGGGACCTAAATAGTATATGCTTGGGCCTTAACGGGGTTCCCATATAGTAATATCAATATCGCAGCTTTAGCTAAAGCAAGTTTGCGTAGGTACATGGACCTCAGGCAGGCCCTTGAGATGTTTCATATATTTCCTTGTTGGGTGTGAGGGGATCAGACTGAGGACTGTTTAGGGTTTAGGGTTTAGGGTTTAGGGTTTAGGGTTTAGGGTTTAGGGTTAGGGTTTAGGGTTTAGGATTTTCAGATTTGTTCTCAGGGCCATCCTAGTTTCTGAGGGTTGGCACCTCCTCATGTACCTCGTGTATCTAAGGGTTGTTTTCCGGACCCTCAACATGGTCCCTTACCTCCTTTGAAGTTCGAAGGGTTCTGAAGTACGGGCCCTCGGCCTGCATAGGGTACAGAAGGTGTATATTAAGGGCCCAAATCCTACAAAAGGGACCATCTACGACCCGGGAATGTACCCAAACAGTTCTTGCTGAAAAAGGGCGCGTGCTAGTCAGAATGAGTATTTCTGAGGTTCCTCGAGTCATTGGGTGATTTAGGGTTTAGGGTTTAGGGTCTAGGGTTTAGGGTTGAAGGCTTTGTGTAGCGTGGGGTCGGGGTTCTGGGTTGGGGTGCGGGGTGTCGGTTGTCTAGAGCCCTCACGAAGGGGCATGAAGTTGGGCCCATTGTCTCTTATCGGCCCTAATCCATGGACCCCAAAGCCTGAAACCTAAACCTGAAACGAACGCCTTCGGACCCCTAAACCCTAAACAATAAAAACCCTAAACAATAAAACCCTAAACCCTAAACCCTAAACCCTAAACCCTAAACCCTAACCCCTCCGCATTCGCAGCCTCTTACATGTTTGGGACCTCGCATCTGAGACGGGCGCCTGGATGTGAGGCTAGACATGATGCGGTGCTCACAGGCTACAAGGATGCCGTGATTCACGTTTTACGGTGTGAAGTCTTTGAGGCTGTTCGGTTTTTTAGGGCTTCGGGTCTTCAAGGCTTGAGAGGTGTAGTGGCAGATCGAGGGCATCCATACAGGGGAGCCGCAAAGCAGGACTAAACCCTAAACCCTAAACCCCAAACCCTAAACCCCAAACCCCAAACCCCAAACCCTAAACCCTAAACCCTAAACCCTAAACCCTAAACCCTAAACAGGACTGCAAGACCACGGGCTTCTATTTCATCTTCCACCTGAACTATCGGCGGACTCGGTGGCGTATTGTCGCCTGCCCCCACAACGCTGAGCTGGAGGACTGCTGCTTCTTTAGGGTTTAGGGTTTAGGGTTTAGGGTTTAGGGTTAGGGTTTTTCTAACTTGAAGCCAATACAGCCTCATTGCCGCATCCCTCAATGACTCAACCCTATAACCCTATAACCCTAAACCCTAAACCAGAGGCTTCATTGGCTTTCTGATCTCCAAGCTTGGGATGTTCACCCAGTCCCGGCAACCCATCCCAAATCCCAAGCCCCCTAAACCCTAAACCCTAAACCCTAAACCCTAAACCCTAAACCCTAAACCCTAAACCCTAAACCCTCAGGAACCCTGTGTGCATTTCGCTGGGCTTCGGGGCCTCGAGGTTTTGGGGTGGGGGCATCCAGGCTCACGAAAGCGTGGGATGAAAATGATCCAGAAGCGAGTTGTCGGACTCGAGCTTAGATTAGGGTTTAGGGTTTAGGGTTGAGGGTTTAGGGTTTAGGGTTTAGGGTTTAGGCCAAGCTCACAGAAGTTTGCTCGCGATGGTAGTGGCGAAAGACAATCCACTTTTTGCATAGCTTGTGTGGCATTCATGTTGTGTAGAACATGTCGCTGACAGTTTGCTTATACCACTAGTAAGACTTGAGATGGGATGGCTGACGTCGCTGGGTATCAGCCCTTGAAGCAACATTAAGCCGTTAAGCAGCGCTTTATGATAAGTGCTGTTGTCTCAAGTTTCGGTGTTGTTTTGGACATGGTCCTTCTGCGAAAATCTCGCTAAGTGTTGAGACAGCCTCGGTTGCGTCACCCTACCCTTAAGTTAAAAGTTCCCTGCTAAACGGCTAAAGTGGCCTCACAAGGATGTCAACAGCTTAGGGTTCAGAGGACTTCCGTCAAGCTTGGACTTGGAGACATCTGCACACGACACAGCCTCCAGGATGGACCTTAACACCCTACTTGGAGGTTCATGGTACTTAGTAACCAATTAAAACTGTACTTAAAACTGTACTTATAACCATCTTAGGGCACTTAAGGGGCTTATAAGGTGGGTATAAGTGCAGTTATAAGTAGCTACGAGGCACCATGAACCTCCAAGCAAGGCTTAACAGCCCATCCCGGCTAGTAACCGTGTCTAAGTCCTAGGTAGGATAAGGGGACCCTTAAAGGACCCCTTCTGAACCCTCTTGTGGCTCTCTTAAACAGGGACCTTATTCAGAGGGTCTATCTCCCCAAGGGTCCCCCTTATCCTATCTCCTACTAAGACGGGCTCTGAGAAAGTCCGCGAAGAGAGCCGCAAAAGACCGTGCACTTCTCGCGAAGAAGAACGATTTCCCCCCCAGGGAAGCCCCTCAGAGCAGCCGGGTTTAGGGTTTAGGGTTTAGGGTTTAGGGTTAGGGTTTAGGGTTTAGGGTTTAGGGTTTAGGATAAAGGTTTGTGGTTCAGGGCTTAGGCATCACAAAGTGGCTGCTGCGGGTAATTGTTTAGTGTAAGGTTGGAACCAAAGGCCCTTAGTGTGTTCCCTTACCCTGGTTTATTCGGGATCCAAAGTATGGGCCCATACTTGAAACCCTAAACCCTTAACCCTAGACCCAAAACCCTGAACCCTAAACCCTAAACCCTAAACCCTAAGGGGAACCCTAGATTTAGACACCGGTCGTACGTCCAGGACCTCAGCGGCCAGCGTTTCTCTTGCGATCCGCAGGCTCGGGGAGCCGCCTTTAGGGTTTAGGGTTTAGGGTTTAGGGTTTAGGGTTTAGGGTTTAGGGTTTAGGGTTTAGGGTTTAGGGTTTAGGGTTTAGGGTCTAGGGCTTAGGGCTTAGGGCTTAGGGTTTAGGGTTTAGAGAGCTGAAGAACAAAAGGAGAGCCCACACCCCTCTCCCTTTATATCTAAAGAACAATACCTTATGATTTTAGGGCTTTCGAGTTTTGGGTTTCGGGTCTGAAATTTGGGATGTTCCCTGCCCCGGCTGTCCGCGACCAGTGACCGTAAGACTTCTAAACAAATTCACAGGGTAATTTCTTGGGCGTTTAGGGTTTAGGGTCTAGGGTTTAGGGTTTAGGGTTTAGGGTTTTGGGTTTTGGGTTTAGGGTTTAGGGTTTAGGGTTTAGGGTTTAGGGTTTAGGGTTTAGGGTTAGGGTTTAATTTGGTCCATAACCTCCCTGCAAGGGTTCCGAAGTATAAGCCCTTTTGGGTTGTCAGGGTATATAAAGGAGTCCCTTTTTAAGGGACCATGTACCTACCCTCAGAGAAACCCGAAGCCCTAGAAACCCTAAACCTTATAGACCCTGAACCCAACAGCCCAACAGGCCCTATAGCCCGATAAGCCCTAGACCCTTACCCTGAAAACCGAAGCCTACTGGTTCTCAGTAGGGGCTCCCTTGAAGGGTATATGTTAGGGCCCAAAAAACCACAGAAACATAAGGATCCTATTGGGTTATAAGGGCCCCTACAAAATCCGAAAACCCAGTTTGTAGGATCCCTATGTTTATGTGGTCTTTTGGGCCCCTAGTATGGGGAGATATAAGGTGCCGAGTTCCCTCGTTCCCTACTAAGCTTTGTGGTGCTTTGCTGTAACTTTAGATCCTTAGCCTTTGTGGGTTTATTGGGTTTCTTAGTAGGGCAGCTAGAAAATTTAATTTATAACTACCCTCCTAAGTGCAGCCAAGTAAGAGCCAATAGGTAAGCTCTGCAGGAAGATGACCAGTTCGAGCTGGACGCCTACGAGGGGCAAACCCTGCCGGAGTCTCGAAGACCTGGAGCTCTATAAGCCCCACCTGGAGACCCTCTTTGCCTACAGCTTTATGGGTTATACCTACTAGTTACTGCTAAGCTGTTCTTTAAAAAGCATCCACGGCAAACTGACCGTCTTTCTTTTTGTTGGGCGAAGGGGTTTTGGTTGGCTTTTTGGAGCTTTTTGGTTGTGCCGTGTAGGGTTGTTTAAGTTTGGTGTTTGACTTGTTTTTTTGCGCTTCTTGTAGCGTGGACTAAACAAAGCCCTAAACCCTAAACCCTAAATACTGGATTCGAACAGGGCTTGAGACTGGACCATAGAAACACCAAACACCCCGTAACTCCTACTCAAAGCCCTTTTTCAAGTTTCCCTAGTTGCCCATGTACCTATATAGCTACTCTATAGGAACCCCTTGAAGGCCCAAGTGTATACTACACAGGCACATGGACCCTTTGGTTCGGAAGCAAAACTTCTAAACGCAGAGAAAGCACCGCGACCCTAAACCCCACACCCTACACCCTACACCCTAAACCCTAAACCCTAAACCCTAAACCCTAAACCCCACACCCTACACCCTACACCCTAAACCCTCAACCCTTGGCTTCATCAAGGTGCTCTGGAAGATTTCGGTTCAGGTGGCTCGAGGGTCCAAAGTTCGTGAGCCCTAAACCCTTAAAAGTTTATCCCCCAAACCCTAAGCCCTAAACCCCAAACCCTAAACCCTAAACCCTAAACCCTAAACCCTAAACCCTAAACCCTAAACCTTAACCCCTAAACCCTAAAGCCTATTTCAACCCCTAGGGCTTACAGGGTTTTTGGACTCTTCTCAATCCGCTGCAGAGGTCCGTGGAGTTCGCGGAAGGTGAGCTGCTGGGACCTTAGGGCCTGTGTCACAGTTTGCCGAAAACCCCTGAACCAGCATCCTCGAAGCCCTGTAGCCCGAAACCCTATCAACCCTAAACCTCCACCTCCGAAATCCTAAGCCCTAGAAACCTATGAACCCTACGAACCCTTCGGTCCCTTTACTCTCACTAGTCCCTAGAACCCTATAAACACTATAAACCCAAACTCCCATCCCCTAAGCCCTGAACCCTATAAGCCCCAAGCCTTCAACATCTACCTCCCAAAACCTAAGCTCTAAACCTTATAAATCCCAAACCTTACGCCTGCACCTAAACCCTACCTCCCGAAACCCTAAAACCCTAAAACCATAAATCCCTAAACCCTAAACCCTAAACCCCAAACCCCAAACCCCAAACCCCAAACCCTAAACCCTAAACCCTAAACCCTAAACCCAAACCCTAAACCCTAAACCCTAAACCCTAAACCCTAAACCCTAAACCTAAACCCTGCTCTGCAAAGGTTCGTCGCCGAACGAAACCAGCGGCGCGCGCTGGGAAAATGGGCAGGGAGCTCAGGCATGGATGAGGTCTATGTAAAAGTGTTTTAAAAGTGTAGGGTTTTAGGGTTTAGGGTTTAGTGTTTAGGGTTTAGGGGTTAGGGGTTAGGGTTTATGGTTTAGGGTTAGGGTTTAGGGTTCAGGGTTTAGGGTTGAGGGCTTAGGGCTGAGGGTTTAGGGTGTTAGGATTTTAGGGTTTCGGGTTTGGGGTTAGGGCTTAGGGCTTTGGGCTTAGGGCTTAGGGGTTAGGGTTTTGGGGTTAGGGTGTAGGGTTTAGGGTTTAGTTTAGGGTCCGTTCAGGGCTGACAGGTACTAGGTAGGCCCTTGGGAAGTTGTATGTTGTCCCTTCCTCGGGTTTAAGAGGATCATGTTTAGTATCTTTTTTCGAGGGTTTGAGTGGCCATCGTGGTTTATGGCTATTTGGGTTTAGGGTCATTCGGGTTATCCGTGATGATTAGGTTAATTGGTGTCATTGTTGAGGGCAAATAGGGTCTAGCAATTTTTGGGCTGTAACTTGAGGTTCAGGGCATTTTGTTCAGGATTGGCAGGGTTTGGGGTTCTAAGTTGTGTTGTGTTGGGGGGGAGGGAGGGGGTGAAGGGGGGGCATGCGAACTAGAGGGAACGGGATGGATACGGTTCCGAAGTGGAGGACAGCGCGGGCGGCTTGAAGGCTTTTCTGCACCTGCCCAGAGATCATTGGCAAACCAAATAGCAGTCGGAATCGACCTCCTTCGTTTCGCCCCCTAAACCCTAACCCCCAAACCCTAAACCCTAAACCCTAAACCCTAAACCCTAAAACCCTAAAACCCTAAAACCCTAAAACCCTAAAACACTAAGCCCAAATTCAACCTCATGGCCCTGAGGCCTTCAATGATGGCAGCACGCGGCTTCCAGACGTGAAGTACTTTCCGGCAGTGCCGCGGCCCAGTGGTACCCTTTTGCCCTCTTTTCTGGTTCTAGGTTCCCTCATGAAATAGCCCAAAAAAGGAATTATAATATGGGTACTGGGCTACCACGTTGAACTCCCGCATACACCTTGTACAACCTCTATGCACGCCCTAGGTTATATAGATTCTACGACCCCTATACACCGCCTATATAACATGAAGGGTTATATGTACTTACACAAGACCTGTATAAGGTGTATATAGATCCGACGAAAGCTTTCTAAACCTAAGCTTCAGGCTTCCCATCGTCGTCGGCCAGGGGTCAGCATTGAGGACACCAGGTGCGAACAGGCATTGCTTTGCTCGATAGACATAATCGATACATATATATATATATATATATACATAGATATGTAGATACATATGTACAGATATGCATATATACGTTGATATGTTACACAACATGTATGTATGTACATACGTATGTATGTATGTATGTATGTATGTATGTTTGCTTGTATGTATGCTATGTATGCATGTATGACTGTATGAGTGTATGAATGTATGAATGTATGTATGTATGCATGTATGCATGTATGCATGTATGCATGTATGCCTGTATGCATGCATGCATGCATGCATGCATGCATGTATGGGTATGTATGGGTATGTATTGTATTGTAATGTATTGTATTGTATTGTATTGTATAGATGTGCATGTATGCATATATGCATAAGTGTGTGTGGTGTGTGTGTGTGTGTGTGTGTCTGTAAACTTCCTGTAGGATCTATTTTGGGAGGTCGTACCCCGGAATGTTACCCTCATGGCGCCCTGATAAGCTTTAAACCCTAAAAGCCCAAGACCCGAAGCCGTAACCCGAATGATGGGTTTAGGGCTATAAGGTTTCAGGGTTTATGCTCGTTATCGCCAGCCTTAGGTGCTGACCTCCAACTGCCCCACGTCTTTGACCGCCGTGGTGGCCGCGTGAAGTCCGCGGCAGCTTTCAAGGACACGTTCTGAACTTTCCGGGAACTGGAGCTGGAGATGATGGTTTAGGGTTTAATCAGGGTGTAGGGTGTAGGGTTTAGGGGTCAGCTTAGGGTTACTTGGAAACAAGTTTCGTATTTTTGGTTAGCCAAGTTCAGTATAGTTAGGGGTTCCACAACGTCCTCCAGTGAATCACAGAGGAGGGTCTCCAACCCGCTCTCGCCCAGAACCGTTACGTGAAAAACCCGAACTCCTCCCCAAGCTCAGCAAGAAGCGGGTGGGGGGCGGGGGGGCCTGATACTGCCGAAGATCTCTAGGGCGTCGCGAGATTGTTGACCTTGCCAGGAGCAGGCGATGGAATGCCCAAAGTGGCTCGAAGCGTTGTGCCCCGCAGAGGACAAAAGGCAGAGACGATGTTAGCCAGCATGTGCTCTCGAACCCTAAATCCTAAGCCCGCACATCAACACCAGAGTGTTCTTGGGGCTACTTGCCTTAACAGAGTGCTTATCAGCTTACTCTTCGAATATACCCGAATACCCCAGCTGCGAATTTCTTGTCTCGTCGAACTCTGATGAACATCCCCGAAGACCTTCTAAGCCCAAATCGATAAACCCTAAAACCCTAAAACCCTAAAACCCTAAAACCCTAAAACCCTAAAACCCTAAAACCCTAAAACCCTAAAACCCTAAAACCCTAAAACCCTAAACCCTAAAACCCTAAACCCTAAACCCTAAACACCCTTTAAAAACCCTAAACCCTACATGGACCCTTTGGGCCTCGAACCAGGCTTCTGGCGGATTCTCCTCGCGCGCACCGGAGGAGTGCGGCGCTCGAGCACGCAGCGCCTGGGGTGTTGGGGAGGCTTTGGGGGAGGCCCTAAACTCCAAACCCTAAACCCTAAACCCTAAACCCTAAACCCTAAACCTTAAACCCTAAACCCTAAACCCTATAAACCCTAAACCGGTTAAAGAGGTTAGGGCTTAGGATTTTCCCAGGGGTTTTTGGGGGCTAGGGGTGTTGGACCCTAGGAATGCAGCCGCGGGACTGGGGGGTAAGAGATTGTCTGAATTCAGGAAGGTTTAGGGTTTAGGGATTAGGGATTAGGGTTTAGGGATTAGGGTTTAGGGCTTGGTTAGTCTCTAAGTGGTACATATGGGTTTAACTCTGGCAAGGCCGAGAAGTAGGCTTGAGGGGCTCCGCAGAACCTCGAAAAGGGTCGTGAAACCAGTCGCTGACCTCGATCATTCATTCCCCCTAGACCCTAAACCCTAAACCCCAAACCCTAAACCCTAAACCCTAAACCCTGAACCCTGAACCCCCTTCGCCAAAGACAACAAGCTGTTTAGCCGATTTAGGGTTCTTTTAATTTGTGGTGCTCTGAGAATGGCCCCGCAATTCTTGTGAAGCTTGCCGGTTGTGACCCAAGAGGAGAGGTGTACAAAGGTAAGGCCATCGGAGTAGCCCTAAACCCTAAACCCCAAACCCCAAACCCCAAACCCCAAACCCCAAACCCTAAACCCTAAACCCTAAACCCTAAACCCTCTGCCAGCAACCTTAGGCCCATCGACCGCGCACCGCAGCATGCGCTGCGTCGGCCTTCACGATCGAAGCTGGGTCCGGGTGAGGCAGGGCCACCCCTGTTTTACTTGGTAGCCCAGGGGTACCCTTTTCCCTTTTGTTGTTTACGGGTTCCCTGAGAAATGAACCAACCAAAAAAGGGTGCCCTTATTATAATCTGGGGTACCAAGTTTTTAGGGCTCTTCTTGAAGGTCCAGGGGGTTTAGGGTTTAGGGTTCAGGGTACCTAGTAACCGCCTGTGGAGGGGGGGGGGGGGGCTTTGGGGCCTTAACGCCGAGGCTGGGGGGTTAGGGTTTCGGAGTAGGGTTTAGGGCTTAGGATTAGGGTTGAGGATTTTAGAATGAGGGTTTAGGGTTTTAGGATTCAGGTTTAGTGTTTCGGGTTTAGGGCGTAGGGTTCTTATAGCCCCCTGGTTGACCTAGGACCCAGAGTAGGCCCTTGTTCCTGCTTTGGAGGCTTAGGTTCCCTTCTAAGCCCCTTTAAACCAAAAAGGGTTTAGGGTTTAGGGTTCTTTCCTAGGTTACTCTTGAGTCTAGCAGCGGTTTCAAGGTTCCTGTTGGGCTTGAGGGAGGAGTGTCTTCCGCAGGTGGAGGTGGGGCCTCGCAACCGCAAACTACACCCCCCCGCACCCGCACCTTTGTGCCTATTGAGCTGCTCAGGCGTGGATGTTGAGCTAGCGCTGCCAGGCATTCCCGAAGGATCGGGAATGAAGCGCGGAAAGTTGTTCCATCTCCCAGCGCAGAAGAGGGATTCCCGGTGAGCTTGCGCGCCAATGGTCTCTATGCGTTTTAGGATCTGTGGCAGGGAATGCTGTGAGTTCTGCTATGTTGAAAACCCTGTGGGTCTGGAGTCCCCCTAAACCCTACACCCTAAACCCTAAACCCTCCAACCTTTTGCAGCGCCATCCTCAGCCATTAAAAAAGGGCTAGAGTCGGGGCTGGCTTGCGGGTCGGAGGCGTGTCAACACGATGGGGTTCCAATGTTCAGGGTTTAGGGGGTTTAGGGGGTTCAGGGGGTTCAGGGGGTTTAGGGGGTTCAGGGGGTTCAGGGGGTTTAGGGGGGTTCTAGGGGGGTTCTAGGGTTTTGAGGGTTTATAGGCTTGATAGGGTTTGTAGGGTTTATGGGGTATATAGGGTTTCTATGCTTTAAATAGGTTTAGTTAGGTTTATAGGGTTTAATTAGGTTTTATGGTTTAGGGTTCAGGGGGGTTAGCTTGAGGGGCGCGTGCGCAGCGCGCATCCGGTTTCGCGGCGCTCGCGAAGTGTAGAACTGTCGTCGTCACTTGTGGCCTTGGATCATGCTCCTGCGAGTGCCGTCGTGGTCTTAAACTGTTTGTGTTCTACGCTGGCATAATGTGGGAGTTTCCAAAAACTGGAGAACAACAAAAACTCCCCCCCCCCCCCTGTACAGCCAAGTATTGTAGAAGCCCTCTTGAATAGACAAAGGGACCCCCTACTTGGAAACTCCCTTGTAGGCCTGTGCCTTGGAATTAAGCAGCTGTGTCTTGCCAGCTGCATGCTGCAAGCTGTGTTGGGGGGCGGATCGAAGATCAATGCTAGGAGTTCGACATCGAGTCCAGACGTCATCTCTGAACCCAATAGGGCTTAGGGCCTAGGGTGTTACTCATACGGTTTTCTGGCTGACCTAAATCTTTATTGGGTTTGTAGGCGTGAAGGCTGAATTCCATACCCTGATTCTTTTCAGTTCCCGGGAGCGGAGGTTCTGGACTTATTCGCTAGGACCCTTACACCCTAAATCCTGAACCCTAAACCCTAAACCTCAAACTCTACACTCTAAACCCTATAAACTTACGGGTTGGGCTAGGACCGAGATTAGTTTAGGGCCCTGTCAAACCAAAGAGGGTAGGGGACACCCTATGTTTTCCCCTGTACTCTTGGACCCAGATCATAGGATTCAGGATTTTGGGGTTTAGGGTTTAGGGTTCTTCCTTGGCCTTGGGGTTTTCATCCGCGTTTTGATCTGAGGGGTTTGAGCTTCAATTGTTTTCCTTTATATGTGGGGTCTTAGGGCTTGAGTTGGGTAGCCAAATTTCCCTAAACCCTATACCCTATTCCCTATACCCTAAACCCTAAACCCTAAACCCTAAACCCTAAGTGGTATGTGCAGGTTCGCTCTTTGATCGCCTCCCTTGGTAGGTCTCCTAAGAGCCCCACTTGGACGAGCAGAGGCTTCGTCCTTCTGGGCGTGGGGGGAGGTCGGAAGATTCCGGCGGGAGAAAAAGCAACCCTATACTTGGTCATAGTTGGGAAACATTTTTACATTTTTAAGGGTACTTAAACCCAATAAGGAATAAGCAGTGATTTTTCATATTATCCCAACCATGAACTGGTAAACCCTAAACCCTAAACCGATGCGCGTTTAGGGCATCTACGGCTTTGCTTAGCGGATTATGATTTTGCATGTTAGGGTTTATGTGGTTTCAAAGCTAGGTAGGTCTTTGGGATATTGTCTATCTTCCTTTTTTGGGTTGCAGAGGATCGAGTTGCTGGGAGCCTGGGGGTTTCGGGTTTCCAGCCTTTCCCTTGAGCTCCACCCTCCAAAGGCGGAAAAAGCATACTAGCTGAACCCCAAAATCCGAGACCCTAAAGCTTATAAACCCCTACTGTGCACCCCTTATAGCAAAAAAACATGCTACCTAAACCCTAAATCCTAAACCCTAAGCCCTAAACTACTGTGAGCAGGGGCATTTGCCCTAAACCCTAAACCCTAAACCCTAAACCCTAAACCCTAATTTTAAAACCCTAACCCCTGGCCACCATTGCCTTCAGATGCTTGACAGCTCAAGTCCTAGACGCTAAGCCAACACCGCACGTTTAGGGTTTAGGGTTTAGGGTTTAGGGTTTAGGGTTTAGGGTTTAGGGTTTAGGGTATAGGGTTTCCGACTCGGCTTAAGTTTCCAGGGACTACGTGATGTTTGGAGTTATCCAAGCATCCTTGAAGTAAGCATGATCACGTGGCCATCGACACCACGTGCGCACGCACCCTCACCCAAACCCTAAACCCCCAAACGCTGAACCCTGAACCCACAACCCCAAACCCTAAACCCCAAACCCTAAACCCCAAACCCCAAACCCTAAACCCCAAACCCCACACCCGAAACCCTAAACCCCAAACCCCAAACTTTAAACCCTAAACCCTAAACCCCAAGCCCTAAACCCCAAGCCCTAAACCCTAAACCCTAAACCCTAAACCCCAAACCCTAAACCATAAACCCTAAGCCACCAGCTGGTGGCCTCACTGTGCCACAATGCCTTGACACCTCGGTGACGGGGGCTGGAGGCCAGGTTCTTCGTAGCGAACTAAGAAACTAGGACCGGGAGTAGGGTTTAGGGTTTAGGGTTCAGGGTTTAAGGTTTAGCCCCCTTTTTGGGCTCCTTATTCTAAGGCGGCGGCCCCTCTTATTAAGGGTGCCCATAGTTTAGAGAACTGACCATATCCACCTCATTAATGGTAATCGTAACAGTAGGAATTAAAATTCGTCGTAATTAGTGTTAAACACGGCGGAGCTGTTCGCAAATCAAAGGCGCCAGGGCCGCTGGTTGTGATCCCTTGGCTCTTCAGGAGTCTCTGGAAATGGATCCTTGTTTGTAGCGGATCCTTGTTTTTAGCTTTTTCTGGTACCGTACAAACGGACTGTGAGATGTGCAGAAAGTTTTGGGCGTTAGGTACCCCCCCCCCCCCTTCCGAAGTGGAAAGGGGTTTAGGGTTTACGGTTCAAGGTTTAGGGAGTTTCCCTTTTGCTTCCGAGCTTGCTGAGGGCGCTTAGGTGTGAAATACCTGCACGCTGCCATTGGAGCCTAAACCCTAAACCCTAAACCCAAACCCTAAACCCTAAACCCTAAACCCTAAACCCAAACCCTAAACCCTAAACCCTAAACCCTAAACCCAATACCCAATACCCAATACCCAATAAGCCCTAAACCCTAAACGTTCACGGGTTTGGGCCAGGGAGGGCTCTTCGGGCTTAATAGGGCTAAGGTATCATCGCTTAGGCACCTTGGCTGCAAGAGCCTTAGACCCGCTAGGGTTTAGGGTTTAGGGTTCAGGGTTTAGGGCTTAGGGTTTAGGGTTTAGGGTTTAGGGCTTAGGGCTTAGGGCTTTGGGCTTTGGGCTTTGGGTTTAGGGTTTAGGGTTTAGGGTTACCTTTCTGGGGTGGTGTTCTAGAATGTCCTATAACCAGCCCAAAAAGGAACTACATTGGAGCCTTCAGTTAGGGTGTAAGTCTTTATTGTTTTGGGTTCATTTTGGGTTTAGATAGAGCCTAGGGTACCTGGTTTTGAATAGTAACTTTGGCTGCAAGGCTATGCATCGTCTCCCCGCGCGCTGCCTCGCGCCAGTTCTCCAGCGCGCAGGCAAATCTCGCAGCGATTGCAGTCATTTCTAGTTCCCTCCCCCTCAGGGTTTAGGGTGTTGGGTTTAGGGTTCGGGGTTTGGGGTTTAGGCTCAGCCAGATGATGGTGACCTTGACGGTTGGTTAAGGCTTAGGGCTGAGTGTTTAACAACATCGGGGGGGGGGGGGGGGGGGGAAACAAAACCGGCCGAGGCCGCTTTGTTTTCCCTGTTGCAGTACCCGGCACCTGGGACTTTGAGGTTTAGGGCTTTGGCGGCAGATCCAAGCCAGGAGCCCTTCAGAACGCCCAGTTCAGGGTTTACGGGCCCATCAAAAAGCAAGAACGGCTTAACGTTTAAAGTGAATCCGGGACCCGGAACCCTAAACCCTAAGCCCTTATCACAAAACGGGCGGCAGCCGGATGCCCTAAAGTGGAGGCATGCTTGAGGTTCACCTTCGACCCAGCACCTGGGTTGTACACGCACGGAAGTACGCATATTCTACAAAGAAGCTGTTTAGGGTTTAGGGTGTGAAGGGTTTAGCTTAGGCTGTTTCTACATACATGCATGCTTACATGCATGCATGCATACACACATACAGACATATATACATCTGCATATGGCTTTTGAGTTCTTAGAATATGTATTTGCATGTATATGTATATATATATATATATATGTATTTTTAAATATAGTTATAGTTTTTGCAGAGAGTTTTGGCTTAGGTATCCAGTAAAAACCTACAGCCGGTAGCAGGTGGCGCCTGGGGCTTCCGAGGCTTTTCCACGCTGACGCACGGCCTGGTGGGAGGTTCATGGGTACTTATAACCCCTATTATACTTTGTGGTGCTTTACTGTAACTTTAGATCCTTAGCCTTTTTGGGTTTATTGGGTTTCTTAGTAAGGCAGCTTAAAAAATAATTTATATCTACCCTCCTAAGTGCAGCCAAGTATAAATCTACTTCTAACCTACTTAGGGGACTTGAGGGGCTTATAAGTACAGTTATAATTGGGGTTATAAGTACCCTGAACCTTTCAGGGTTGTGGGCTTTGGGTTTTTTTGCGGTTTAGGGTTTGGGGTCTAGGGTTACCAGGGTTAGGGCTGCTTGAGGGGCCCAGCGGGCTGGGGCTTTGAGGTTTTAGTCAGCCCTAGCAGTTTGCCCTGAACACAGAAAAAGGCGCATCCCAAGAAACCGAACTCTAGACCCTGAGCCCTAAAACGTCGCAAGCTCTTCGAAGCCAAAAGCTCCCGCAGATGATATCCCTCAACCAACCCTAAACCCTAAACCCTCAACCCTAAACCCTAAACCCTAAACCCTAAACCCTGAGCAACTCTAGGACCCGGAGTAGGCCCTGATTCCCCCTTTTTTTAGGGTCTGGGGTTTGCCTTCTGATGCCCTAGGTTCGAGTAATTTGTACCGCACAAACCCAAGCCCTAAACCCTAAACCCTAAACGCTAAATCCATCGCTCTCCTTTCACTTATGGACCCGGCGGGGCTGTCTTGGAGTTCATGGGTGTTTACAAGTAGGGTCCTGAAGAAGGTCATAGTTCATGCCTTACTTCTACCCCCACTTACCCTGACGGCCCATTTCTAGTACTAAGAAATAGAACTAGTAGTCAGGTACCTAATAAAAAACAAGACTAAATAGGGTCTTTGGGTACCTAATTCCATAACAGTACTGCAAATGGACCCTCTGGGTTATGAACCTCCAAGTATGGCTTTATGTAACTCATAAAACCCTAAACCCTAAACTCTAAACCCTAAACCCTACCTGGAGGCTCATGGTACTTAGTAACTAATTATATCTGTACTTATAACCCACTTATAAGCCCCTTAAGTTCCCTAATATGGTTATAAGTACAGTTATAAGTACTGTTATAATCAGTTAATAAGTACCCTGAACCTCCAAGTGAACCCTACCTAAACCCTAAGCCCTAAGCCCTAAGCCCTAAGCCCTAAGCCCTAAGCCCTAAGCCCTAAGCCCTAAGCACACGAATCCTGGAGCCGAAGCCTCGGAAGAAGTCAGTGAAAAAGTCGGCCGAGGAAGAAGATCAGTGAGCTGCCCTCCGTCAAGAAGAAGGAGACAGGAGATGACCCAAGTCTGTTTTTGATATGAAGATGTTCTTGTGTTGGGTTTAGGGTTTAGGGTTTAGGGTTTGGGGTTTAGGGTTTAGAGTTTAGAGTCTAGGGTTTAGGGTGTAGGGTTTTGGAGTATCTTCGATGCAGTTGTATGATTACAGTAAGCCAGTACGGTTCAGGATTAAGGGAGATTGCAGGCCTGGTCTGTCTCTTCTTGCTTGAGTGTCGGGTGTGTCTCGCGGACAGCTGTCAGGCCTAGCTTGTGACTTGTCTTGACGACCCCTAAGGCCCTAGGGAAAAGTAGGCCCTGGTGCAGAGTCTGTTTTCACGAACCCTAAACCCTAAACCCTAAACCCTAAACCCTAAACCCTGAACCCTGAACCCTGAACCCTGAACCCTGAACCCTAAACCCTAACCCCCCACCCCCAGGTCAGAGGGGAAGCCTCCTTGTGCAGGATATTTCGGTGTCGAGTGGGCCATCGGCCGCAAGCCGACCGAAATGAATTCCATGGACGTCGAGCTTCCCAAGGACCCCAGCCGACCACCTTTCATGACAGTGGAATCTGACCCAACTTACTACTATTTGCTTAAGAACCCCAAAAGTCCCTTTATGTCCCTTAATAAGGAGGAATACTTTTTTTTATTTGTTCGGGGTTCTTAAGCAATCAGTAGTTTAGGGTCTAGGCAGGTTTAGGCTTTACGTGCGCCCTGATCCCTAAGCCCTCCAGCAACATGCTTCCGATGTCACGGGAGTGCTAGTCTACCAGGTGCTGATCTCAGTACCCGAAACCCTCAACCCTAAACCCTGGATTTGGGTTCAGAGGGCTGCTTTCTACTATTCAATCTCGGCCCTAAACCCTGCAATAAAGGCAGCGTTAGCGAGCAGCAGTGTGTTGGGACACGTCGCAGACGTACTTGTCATCGTCATCACTGTTGAAGATGGACACTTCTGAGTGTTGGGATCGAACTCACCTGAGCCCTGTAAACCACATCAGCCCCGATTTCATAAGGCACCCTATAAGCCCTACATGGGGGTTTACGAAAACAAGGGACCCTTAACATAGACCCCCAAAGACTAGGATTCCTTTAGAATAAGGACCCCAATAAGGCACCCCGAATTTCGTTTCCCCAGTATGTCCTTTCAGCCCCTCAAACACCCCATTGCGCACGCCGTTAACCCATGTGTCTACACTCTTCTGTATCAACCCATAGGCATCTCCAGATTTAAACTTTAATCCCTAATTCCTACACCCTTCCTAAACCCTAAACCCTAAACCTTAAACCCTAAGCATAGATGGGCATCTCAAGGCGTAAACACACTGGACAAACCAGGAGCCTTTCGACCCCAGGCCGTACAAGGTGCACGTTCGCAAGCGTCTCGCCTGCCAGGTTTTTGATTGGGGTTTAGGGTTTAGGGTTTAGGGTTTAGGGTTTAGGGTTTAGGGTTTAGGGTTTAGGGTTTAGGGTTTAGGGTTTAGGGTTTAGGGTTTAGGGTTTAGGGTTTAGGGTAGCGTTGAGATCATGTGCTGAGGTATCCTGGCATCGTCAGTGGCTTGGGCGCCGAGTACTTCTACCGCGAAGACCAGCGCAACCCACTCACGTGGCTTGCTCAGTAGGGTTTAGGGTTTAGGGTTTAGGCTTTAGGCTTTAGGCTTTTGGGTTTAGGCTCAGAGGGCAGACGTGTCCCGTGCCAAAAGATCCACTGCAAAAGTGAACTCAAGCTCCACTTGCAATACGTAAGAGGTGCCTACGAAGCGCCTAAGAATCCCCCAAAAAAAACAAATATATTCTGCCTTAATATGGGCAAGACCGGGGTTTTTGTCTTTAGCTTTTTGTGGGTTCTTCAGCGACTTGTTTTAGCGTGCAAGAGCTCCACTAAGCCATCGTCTGCTTCTAGAGGAGGACTCCATCGCCCACGACAGGAAGCAGGGTTTGTTTTTTCTGTTTTTGGTGAGTGTACATAAGGTTCCTTTTTGATATTGGTGAGTGTATATACCGGGTGTCCTTTTGGGGGTACAAGAAAATAATATAGACCCTACTTCACATGTGTTTTTTCATCCTCCCACATCTGCATCTCACCTCGGTGGCCCAGTCGTGCCCTTTGCCCTTTTGTTTTGGCTCCGGGCTCCCTTTATAGAGTAGCCAGCTCAAGAAAGGGGTGCCCTTGGAGTGAGGTGGTTGCTGGGCTAGTAAGTATCCCTACACACTATCCTAAACCCTAAACCCTAAACCCTAAACCCTAAACCAGCTTTTGTTGCAATCATCCGGGACGCCGCCCAGCAAACTCACAGGATTCGAAGCTCAGCCTGCCATTTCCGATGTCTTCACGTTCGTTACCATGAACCTGGCAAATTTAAACTAAACCCTAAACCCTAAACCCTAAACCCTGAACCCTAAACCCTAAACCCTCAAAAACTTTCGAGCTCTAAACCCTAAACCTTAAGCGCCAAAGTGTCCCCCAAACAAAAATGCTCGGGGCCTTCTTTGCCGGGCTTTGGGGGCTGAGGCGGCTACTATTTGCTGAAGAACCCCCCCCCCCCCCCCCCCCCCCCCAACGAATGAATAATATTCTTCCTTATCAGGGAAATATAGGGATTTGAATCAGTCATTTGTCGGGGGTTCTGAAGCAAATCCTTGGAGCTTCTGAGCTTTTATGGGGCGAGGTGCATTCCGAGCGCCCCCCACCCCCCGGGTTTAGCCCAAGCCCTCAACCCCCAGAATCCCAACTTCAAAATGGCGGTTTAGGATTTAGTGTTTAGGATTTAGGGGTTAAGGTGCCGTCCCTTCTTGTAACGTGCCCAGGTACTATCACCTTCGCTGTCCAGCAGCTGGCGATACGGCTGCTCGCCTGCATTTTGCACAAGACACGTGGATTTGTCGCTGCTTCCCATCGCCCAACCCCTGAGAGGCGTCCAGGCCTAGGCTATTAAGGTTGTTTAGGGTTTAGGGTTTAGGGTTTAGGGTTTAGGGTTTAGGGTTTAGGGTCGGACCAAAGAGAGGGGTGATGCGATGGGGAGTTCTCTGAATTATGGGCTTTTTTGGGTTGCACCCTGGGGCGAAGCCTTGGTCAGGGTGAACTTTTGTTGTTTGGGTTTAGGGTTTAGGGTTTAGGGTTTAGGGTTTAGGGTTTAGGGTTTAGGGTTTAGGGTTTAGGGTTTAGATTTCTTATTACATGCGTTCGCCGTACCCGCTGAGATGCCTTGACTATCCTCAGAAAAGGGGTTTAGGGCTTAGGGTTTAGGGTTTAGAGTTTAGAGTCCCTTAGAGCTTGGCCAGCGGCTACTTCGGGGTGCTAAGTCGGGCTTACAGGGCTTATGCATCTCGTTCTCTCCCACCCTAGGCTAAACCCTAAACCCCAAACCCTAAAGTGTAAACCCTGATAACCTAGGCAGGCCCTTGGGGGATGCAGTGTATTTTTCCATTTAAAATGGGTTTAGGGTTTGGTTTAGGGTTTAGGGTTTAGGGTTTAGGGTTTAGGGTTTAGGGTTTAGGGTTTAGGGTTTAGGGTTTAGGGTTTAGGGTTTAGGGTTTAGGACCCCAAAATTTGGGGTCCAAGAGGATCATATTCAGGACGGAGGGTTTGCAGGGCCATCCTAGTAAGGCGTCGATCAGGTCCTGGTGGGTGCAACCGATGCACGGGCCGCACAAGCCCGGACCATCGACAACTACGTCAAGGAGCCATGCTGCATCTTGGGATGTTCGGGATGTATACTAACAGTCCTGAATGGGGATTACAGTACCCCCGATTGCAATCCCTATTAAGGACTGCTAGTAGAAGGGGGGAACATCCCGAGCTAGGTCTTTGAATGTCCGTGGTGGGGGAATTGGAGGGCTTGGGAGGGTTTAGGGATTGTGGTTTTATAGGCTGTAGCTCTAAAATTTGAGTTTGCAGGGTCATAGGGTGGAAACCCCCTACACGCTCGCCCCCGCCTTGTGAAACCCAAACAGTTTAGCCCAGCCATAAAGACACCCTAAACCCTCAACCCTAAACCCTAAACCGAAACCCTAAACCCTAAACCAGATGCCCGGCAAGGATGGCCGGGCTTCCTTTCTTCTATGTGCCTTTCGTCGGATTCTACCTTCGACCCCTAAGGTTGCACCCCTTGGGTTTCGGGACCCTCTTTGAAGATCCTCTGAGGCAATTTCTTACTGGCTCAAAACCCAACTTTTCAACTTTTGGGCTTCTTATAAGGTAGTTTGTTCTGAAAGTTTGAACTTTTATTTCCTTGGGTTTTGGGCCAGTAAGATTTAGGGGCCATCTTAGGCGTCCTTAGGGTCCGAGTATGACTTCCCGAAGTCTTACAAGAGCCTTTTGCAACTCATCCCCTCATAGTTCCTATAGGGTTTATGCAGAGTTTCCTGCAGTATGGGGTTTCGAAATGTAGGATCCCGTTTATAGTAACGACCCCATAAGGTACCCCTAATATCGTAAACCCCCCCATACCCCTGTAGAAGAACATTACAACCCACTCGAAGCAAGCAGTCTCCTATATCAGGTGCTCACCCATGCTTGCCGAAGAGGCTTTGGATGGTGCGTGGTACATGATAGGGTTGGTAGAGTACTCGGTATAGACCCTAAACTCTAAACCTTAGAGGGATTCTAGGGGGTCCTAGAGGCAAGTTCATTGGGCTCTGGTGTTAGATCTCTACTAAACCGGAGACCCCAAACCTCTCATCACCAGGAGAGGACGCGCGGTTTTGCGGTGCAACTTATCCTCGAAGGTCGAGGCAACGGGACTCGCTAAACCCTAAACCCTAAACCCTAAACCCTAAACCCTAAACCCTAAACCCTAAACCCTAAACCCTAAACCCTAAACCCTAAACTGGCAAGCTTGAGCCGAAAGTACACGAGAAGGGGGGTAGGCCTTCAGGGCTGCTTGGTGACTGTGATAGAAACCCCTGAGCCCTAAACCCTAATCCCTAATCCCCAAGCCCTAAACCCTAAACCCTAAACCCTATACCCTAAACCCTAAACCCTAAACCCTAAGTCAAGCTTTCCTGCCATTCAGTGAGCTTCGGTCGATCTAGACGTGGCTTTCTGCAGGTGTCAAGGCCTACTTCGAGCCCAAGTATCCCTTCCTCAAGGTGGGGGGGAGCTTCTTTCTAAGGGTAGTTATGTGGGCCCCTTCATGCGGTTTAGGGTTTGGGGTTTGGGGTTTAGGGTTTCGGGTTTAGGAGAGTTACACGGCCCCTGAACACGATCCCTTACCTCCTTGAAAGGGCTCTGAAGCATGGGCCCTTGGGTTGTTTTCAGAGACCATACTAATCAAATACCCTAAGATTCTTGGAAGGACAGCCCAGGATGGATTTCAGGGGTTTGGGTTGAGGGAATCCTCCCAAGGCTCCGTTTAGGATTTAGGGTTGAGGGTTGCTCCGGCTAGGATTTAGGGGGTTTGGTTCTGGAGGCTGGTTTGGTTGTAGCGTGGAGGGTGGAAGATGTGGTATACTACTATTTGCTTAAGAGCCCCAGCACAATGAAGGATGATAATCCCTATATATATATATATATACATACATACATACTCCCTTGGAAAGGAAGCTTTTTTTTGGGGGGTGGGGGGTGGGGGGTGGGGGGTGGGGGGTGGGGGGCGGGGGATGGGCGGTGGGGTGTCAGGAATCCTTGACCATCCCAGAACCTAAAGCTCTAAACCCTGAATCCTAAACCCTGTATCAACCATAAACCCTGATCCCTCAACCCTAAACCCTAAACCCTAAACCCTAAACCCTAAACCCTAAACCCTAAACCCTAAACCCTAAACCCTAAACCCTAAACCCTAAACCTAAACCCTAAACCCCGCCAATTCGACTGGCGACTTGACCGGTTCTTTTAGATGCCACTCGTGCGGCCGGGGTCGAAGAGGGGCGCAGCTGTAAAGTAAGGAACCTAGGGTTTCCTTACTGTGTATGTATGTATATGTATGTATGCATATATTTATATGTATATATATATATACATGTCTATGTCCATTTACATACATATATATATGTACACATATTACATGTATTTATCATCTGTTAGGATTTGTTTATGTAAGTTTGTCCCCCCCCCCCTCCCAGGGTACTGCAACCTCTGCCCCTTTTACCATCTCCCCCACGAGGATGGGCCAAAATCCCCACAGAAAGTCAGCCCAGTACAGGGGATTAGGGTTTAGGGTTTAGGGTTAGGGTTTAAACAGGGTTTAGGGGATTCTGGTTGGGATGTTCCCCCCCTTATACTGTCAATCCTTAATAGGGATTCTAATCGGGGTTACTACAATCCCCATTACGGACTGCTAGCATAGCGGGGAACATCCTCAGATTCTAGGGTGTAACGACCCATCCTGGGAAGGCGCGAAGCCTTATCATCTTCAAGGGACTACTTAAGGAGGGGCCCTTATAAAGGGACCTTAGGGGTTATTTGGGGGTTGTTTAGGTGCTACTTAGGCATAATAGGGACTAAAGAAGGTATGTATAGGGGTTATATAGGGGACTAAGATTAAGGGTCCCCCCTAGGGGTCCCTCAACCCTAAACCCTAAACGTAAACCCTAAACCCTAAACCTTGAACCCTAAACCCTATAAACCCTAAACCCTAAACCCTAAACCCCCTTAATCATCGCTGCTGCTTGGGACGTGATCGCAGGTCCGGCTTGGTGTGGGCGCGAAAGTCAAGGACCTGACCGAGTACGTCACGCGAGATCCCGACATCCTGGTGCCGGGGTTTGGGGCTGTAGGGCGTCGGATTTGGGGTTTCGAGTGGGTTTAGGGTTTGTGGTTAAGGGTTAGTTTAGGGTGGCCTTCTACCCTCAAGCCCTACAGCTTCGTAAGCTCCAAGCCCCGCACTCGAAACCCTCAAAATTCTCGGATTCTGGTCATAGGGTCCGATAAGACCAGAGAGTCTTGCATTCATAGGGTCCAGCTGGTGGTAGTTTGTGTTTTGTAAGGAGATTGAAGGAGGTTGGTACAAAGGGCGTGCGCATCATAGTTATAGAAGGACATATTATTGAGGCGCGGTCAAAATCACCGCTTCCTTATTTTAGTAGAGGGGGTAGTTGTTGCAGCAAAACGCCGAGGATCGATAGGGGATGCGCTAAAATGATAGGGTTATTTGATACGATAGGATACAACTCCGGTAGGTGAAAACATGGAAAACGATAGGGCGCGCGCAAATGCAAAACCAAACAAGGCTTAAACAAGTAATTTTGACGCCGACTCATATGAGATTATAAGGGGCTATTCAGTCGGAACTTGGAGCTTTGCTTGCATGACTGTGCATGATTGTGATTGTATCATATATAGCCCCCCGCCACTATAAATAGCATACCAGGAGATGAAGGGTACCGACTTGCCTATTTCCCGATGAAGAACTTGTACGCAAACCCTATGCCCATGAATTATACGCCTTGAAAGCATTTAAATAAAACAAAAGTTAGAGAAAAACACAAACGAGGCTTCAAGAATCCTTCGCAGATCTAAGGGTAGTTTCATGCGCCGGCCCTTACCTCCCTGATGTATGGGCCCTTAATTTGCATAGGGTCCCCGTGTAAGGACCCATACTCAGGGACCATGTAACCACCAGAAGAGCAGAATCACATACCTGAAAGGATCCTGCTGAGCCTCTACCATAACTTTACAGGGAGCAGTGTTTTTTTATTGGCAGATGCGAGGATATGTAAGCATATTAATCAACAAATATAATGGTTACAAGGGGATAGTACTGGCTAAGCCCTAAACCCTAAACCCTAAACCCTAAACCCTAAACCCTAAACCCTAAACCCTAAACCCTAAACCCTAAACCCTAAACCCTAAACCCTAAGCGCTTTCAGGTGCATGTCAGCAAGGCTGGTGACCTCGTGGTGGTGCACGGTCCAAACAAGGTTCCCTGCAATATTTGAGCGTTTAGGGTTTAGGGTTTAGGGTTTAGGGTTTAGGGTTTAGGGTTTAGGGTTTCTGGTTTAGGGTTTAGGGTTTCGGGAACCTTATAACTATAAACCGTCTTTTCGCCCTGAAAACCCTGTAAACCCGAAAAGCCCTACACACCCTGGAAGCCCTATAAACTCCAAAAGCCCTTAAACCCTGCAAGCGCAACAAACCCCAAAAATGCGCCATAAAGCCTGCGAGCCCCATAATCCCTACAAGCAACAAACCCCGCCAGTTAGGTCCGGCAGGGTTGAATTCAATTTAAGGGGTATCATGAGGGACCCCAGAAAGGGGCCCTTAATCTTATTCCCCTAACAAAAAACTCTGTATATACCATATATTGTCCCCTTACATAAATTGTAAGGTCCCTTGCAAAGGTCCCTCCTTTAGTCCCTTTTGACATGTGCGCTTCTGCGGGCCTTCAGTTGCAAGCAATACCTTCGCCTCACAAGTGTCTGGGTTCTGGTTAAGAGTGTTAAAGGTTTAGGGTTTAGGGTTTATTTGCGCTTTAGGGTTGAGGGTGTATGATAAGTTACAATTACTCGGCTCTTTGCTTAAGAAGCCAAGAAAATGAAAAAACAGCTTTCGTTATAAGAACAGTATGAGGATATTTATCTTCCATTGTTTAGGTGTTCTTAAGTTAACAGTGTGTGTGTGTGTGTGCATGCATATACATATATATTTATATTTATTTATTTATTTATTTATTTCTTTCTCTCTCTCTGTCTCCCTAAACCCTAAGCCCCAAGCCCTAAAACCCAAACCCCGCAACATGTAGTACAGTCCGCACTACAGTCCGCCTACGTATTACGGTAGCTGAATTCATCGGATCTGCACGAGCTCGAGAGTTGCTCTGGGAAGGGATGGTTTGCCCTCCAAGCCACTTTAAGGCTTACTGTTGCCCTTGGTGGTTCAGGGTTTAAGGTTTAGGGCTCAGGGTTTAGGGTTTAGGGTTTAGGGTTCAGGGCTCAGGGCGTAGGGCTTAGGGCTTAGGGCTTAGGGCCCAGGGCTTGGGGCTTAGGGCTTAGGGCTTATAGGGCTCAGGGCTTGGGCTTAGGGCTTAGGGCTTCGGGCTTACACCCTTGGCTGACCTTGCCCTAAAAAAAGCCGCTGGCAGGAGCGAGTGGGAACCTTGGCATTTCGCCTGTACAAGAAGCTGACGCCAATCCTGATGCCCTACACCGGCAAAGGCAGGTTTTGGTGCTTTCCGAAAATTCGGGGTCCTTATTCGGGGGCCCTTACCATAAGGGAATCCTACCATCCTGCTATTTGGGGCTCTGTTTTAGGGGTCCCCCATATTCGTAAACCCTCTTTTGGCAAACCCGAGAACCCAAAACCTTGTAACTGCAGCGCATTTCGCCTCATGCGTGCCGCAACAAATTAAATATGCCAAAAGCACAGTCAAGCAGGACACCACCCTCAGTTCCACCAGAGGCTACTGTAGCTAGTCTGAGGGCGGAAACGAAAATAGCATCAGCCAAGGACCTCTCGGTCCCTAACCCCTCCCTTCCACATGTATATGTAAACCCAAAATAAGGTCAATTTTGGGTGTCGAGCCCAAAGTTTGGGGTACCAATTCTAGTGCCCAGCCCAAAATGAGGTGGATTTTGGGTGCCGGCCCTGATGTGGGGTACCAACCCTAATTCTCCAGCCCAAAATGTAATCATTTTTTTGGTACCAGCCTTAATGACCAGCCCAAAATAAGGTCAGTTTTGGGTGCCGGCCACCCAAAACAAAAAAAGGGGTCCATTTTGGGGTGCCGGCCCCCAAAATGGGGCACCAACCCGAGTGCCCAAAACAAGGTCAATTTTGGGCACCAGCCCTGATTTGGGTCTCAATGGTTGGCATCAGAAGCTGTTTTGCTTTTGAGGCCCGCTGCGCCTTGTGCTTTGCCGAGTGTTTGGGCGCTAGGGTATGGAGCCCGGGGTTCATGGATTGAGTGAACTTTACATACTCTTAATGATATAGGATTCTGTGGGCGGGATGGTATTTCTCCAAAGCTTGATAATGGCTTGACAAGAGAAAGCTAGAACGTGAGGTGCTGAAGCCTAAACCCTAAACCCTAAACCCTAAACCCTAAACCCTAAACCCTAAACCCTAAACCCTAAACCCTAAACCCTAAACCCTTGCGAAGGGCCTCGGCTCCGCACATGGCCAGGTGCACACTTCGCCTTCCACGCCGTGAAGCGAAAGCCGATGCGCAAGAAGTAGCTGAGCACTTCCACAGAGTTTAGGGTTTAGGGTTTTGGGTTTTGGGTTTAGGGTTTAGGGTTTAGGGTGTTTGCGTAGGGCTTACATAGGCCCTGTAGGGCCTAGGGTTTAGGATTTCAGGTTTCGGGTTGAAAGTTATTGTGTACGGAGGCTTCATAGAGGATGATTTTCGAAGGGCTTCTCGACCTGTTTAGGGTTCAGGGCTTAGGGTTTCAGCACGTTTCACCTAGTAGATTCTCTGGTGGATGCAGACGCCGTCAGAGGCGTTCGTGCAGATTGTCACAAAACAGTAAAGTCCCAAACCCTAAACCCTGAAGTCCGAGCTTCGGTCTTGTGAGTAAGCCCACATCCGAAGGATAGACCTTGTTTCCAAGAGTGTCCTTAATCTAGGAGTTGAGGTCGCCCTCAATTCCCTGAACCTGCAGAAGAAAACCGGAAGCTCGTGAAATTCAAAAATTGTAGGGAGGGAGAGGAGTTGGGGCAGCCGCAAGTCCCTAAACCCGAAACCCCTAAACCACCAAACCCTAAATCTTAAAACCCTAAACCCTCGTGAGTGTAGGTAGAGAGTGAGTGAGGAACGCTGGCCCGACTTCATAAGGGTTGAGCGTTTAGGGGTTTATAGGGGCTGAGGGTTGAGGTCTGGGGGTTTGTGAACAAGTACGTACAGCTCTGGTGACCCTAAACCCTAAACCCTAAACCCTAAACCCTAAACCCTAAACCCCGGATCCCCTTGTAGGTACCTTGGCCCACCCAAAACAAGCATGAAGGGGAGCCCAACCCAAGCCAGCCGTTCGAAGCAGCCCAGGGCATCCCCCGAAGATGCGGACCTAAACTTTCAGCCATTAAATTAGGGTTTAGGGATTGGGGTTTAGGGTTTAGGGTTTAGGGTTTAGGGTTTAGGGTTTAGGGTTTAGGGTTTAGGGTTTAGGGTTTAGGGTTTAGGGTTTAGGGTAGTAGAGAAACCTTTAAAATTTGGGTATTCTAGTCCCAATAAAATCCTTCAATTCCCCCAGGTTCCTGGACAACTAAGTTAGGCGCAATGCTCGGTGCAAGTGGTTGAAGTCCTGAAGGTTTAGGCTTTTGGGCTTCCAGTGCTCTAGGGCCTTACAACCCCAAACCCTAAAAGGCTTCAAGGGTTTAGGGTGCTTAGGGTTTCGGCTTCAAGGCTGGTACTTCTAGTCATTCGGGCATACGGTGGCCGAGGGAGAGATTCACCCCAGACTGTGTTGTGGATCCAGGATGAAAATCCTTTAGGGTTTAGGGTTTAGAGTTTAGGGTTTAGGGTTTAGGGTTTAGGGTTTAGGGATGAAAATCCTTTCTTGAATGTACTTGGGGGCTCAGGCTCTAAGCTTGTCGAACCACACATCCTGAAAGGCTTAGACCACACAACCCTGAAACCCTGAAGGGCGCCTAAACCCCTAAACCCTAACCCTGAAACCCCCACTCTGGCCCTAAATCCGAAACCCTAAACCCTAAACCCCAATCCCTAAACCCTAAACCCTAAATCCGAAACCCTAAACCCCAAACCCTAAACCCTAAACCCCAAACCCTAAACCCTAAACCCGAAACCCATAAAGCACGGATCGAAACCCCCCCCCCCCCCCCAAATGATCCCTGCGGCCCATGCTTGGCGGCTCGAAGGCGTCCCTTGTCCCCAGGCCCAGGGTTTGGGGTTTAGGGTTTAGGGCTTAGGGTTTAGGGGTTAGGGTTTAGGGTTTAGGGTTTAGGGTTTAGGGTTCAGGGTTTAGGGTTCAGGGTTCAGGGTTCAGGGTTCAGGGTTCAGGGTTCAGGGTTCAGGGTTAGGGTTCAGGGTTCAGGGCTTAGGGATATTGACGGTTATTGAGGCTTCGTGCCAGGACTTTCAGGGCTTTGGCTTTTTGTGTTAGGGAGTTCTAGCTGCTGGCGCTGTTGTTTTTGTGTTCTGGCGTTTTCGGAGCAGATGTGCTAGCTTGCCGTTGGTCGGAGTTATGTATAATTCTCGAGTTGCCAGGTTTTTTTGAGTTTGCGCCAGTGGAGGCTTTCGATGGCTGGAGGTTTTTAGGTGTTAGTCTGAAGCCCTAGACCCTAAACCCTAAACCCCAAACCCTAAACCCTAAACCCTAAACCCGAAACCCTAAACACTCCAAGAGGGCCAGGTTCTTGAACTCTTACCACCAGCATTGCAGCCAGCAGCTGGAACACGGAGCTGGAGACTGCAGCAGAGAGTTTAGGGTTTGGGGTTTAGGGTTTAGGGTTTGGGGTTTGGGGTTTGGGGTTTGGGGTTTGGGGTTTGGGGTTTGGGGTTTGGGGTTTGGGGTTTGGGGTTTAGGGTTTGGGGTTTGGGGTTTGGGGTTGAGGGCTTTGCTTCGGCCCCGCATATGTAGGGCGCAGTACCCGGAAAGGAGGTCAGCCATGCAAGAAGTGTTTTGCAACCTCAACGCGTGCAAGCTAAGCCCCGCACCCCAAACCCTAAACCCTACAACCCTTACAAACCTTTAACCCCTATACGCCCTACAAACCCTGTAAGCCCTACAAACCCTAAACAAATCCTAAACAAGCCCTAAACAAACCCTCCAGTCATATCGTCAGCCTTGACTCAGAAGCCCTCCCCAAGCAACCCCCGCGAGCCCGCGAGTGTTGCAGGGTCCTAAAGGGTTCAGGGTTCAGGGTTCAGGGTTCAGGGTTCAGGGTTCAGGGTTTAGGGTTTAGGGTTTAGGGTCTAGGGTTTAGGGTTTAGGGTTTAGGGTTTAGGGTTCCCCGGCCTGTGCTGCCCTGGAAACCCTCCTCGCTGACATCTCCCCGGCCTCGAGGGTGTTCTATCGCCAAGTCTTTGGATATACCGGGGAGGGAGGGCAGGCGATGCTACTGTCCCCCTTTAACCCGCCCGCGTCCGCAATCTTCGACGATTCGGAAGATATCGTCAGGGAGTGCAGCAAAACCGGCGTGTTGGCATGCCTTGCAAAGGCCTCAGGGCATTCGTGCAAGACACGCTATACCGAAAACCCTAAACCCGAAACCCTAAACCCTAAACCCTAAGCCCTAAGCCCTAAACCCTAAACCCTAAACCCTAAACCCTAAACCCTAAACCCTAAACCCTAAACCCTAAACCCTAAACCCTGAACCCTGAACCGTGAACCCTGAACCCTAAACCCTAAACCCTAAACCCTACACCCTAAACCCTAAACCCTAAACCCTAAACCCTAAACCCTAAACCCTACCCTTCCACAAGCAACCCCCGCGAGTGCACCGGAGCCGCAAGGTGGCTCCATCGGCTGGGCAACGCCGACGCTGGAGCCATGAGGCTCCCAGTTTGGGGTTTAGGGTTTAGGGTTTGGGGTTTAGGGTTTAGGGTTCTGGGGTGTGGGGTTTGGGGTTTAGGGTTTGGGGTTTGAGGGTTTGAGGGTTTGAGGGTTTGAGGGTTTGAGGGTTTGAGGGTTTGAGGGTTTGAGGGTTTGAGGTTTTGAGGGTTTGAGGGTTTGAGGGTTTGAGCGTTTGAGGGTTTGAGGGTTTGAGGGTTTGAGGGTTTGAGGGTTTGAGGGTTTGAGGGTTAGAGGCTAGAGGGTTACAGGATTTTGGGTTTGGGTTAGTGGGTTTTAGGGTTTAGGGTTAGAGGGTTCGAGGGTTAGAAGGTTAGAGGATTATGGGAGTATAGGGTTAAAGGGTTTCAGGTTTAGGGTTATAGGGTTTAGAGTTAGACGGTCATAGGGTTTTGGGTTTAGGGTTCAGGGTTGTAGGGTTTAGGGTTAGAGGGTTAGAGGGTTATAGGGTTATGGGGTTTTAAAGTTAGAGGGTTGCAGGGATATGGGGTTATCGGGTTATAGGCTTACAGGGTTACAGGGTGATGGGGTAACAGGGTTACAGAATGAATGATGGGGTTCAAGAGTCATTGCGCTACAAGGTTATGGGGTTAAAAAGGGTGATAGGGCTATTTTTTTGGGTTACAGGGCTATAGGGTTAAATACAGGGTAGAAGGGTTACACGCTTATGGGGTTCTACTGTCATAGCTGGGGTGCTTTAGACTCTGACTCTTGCCGGGACTGATTCATACGCTCCCACAACCCTGCCGCTCCCAAGGGGTGCCCCCCCCCAAGAGTCCAAGACCTAAAGAGTAGGGAATGCCACTTTAGAGTTAGGGGTTTAGGGTTTAGGGTTCAGGGTTTAGGGTTTAGTGTTTAGGCCCCTTATGAAATGATGCCCCCTCGGTATTGGAGGTGCCGACTCTGCCCCAGCCTCTTCGCGGCAAAGCGCGCGCTGCCGCGGGTCCAGGCTGGGTCTCCTGTTGCTTGGGCTTGGGGCTTGAAGCCCTAAACCCTAAACCCTAAGCCCTAAACCCTAAGCCCTAAACCCTAAACCCTAAACCCTAAACCCTAAACTTCCCGAACTGCCTAAACCCTATCCCTCAGGCTCCAAGCAAATATTCTTGTACCCTCGAAAGGGGCCGAGGGAGGTTTCTGGGGGTCTAAAATTACCTGGTTTCAGGGGCGAGGCTCAGGCTTGTTCAAACCCTAAACCCTAAACCCTAAACCCTAAACCCTAAACCCTAAACCCTAAACCCTAAAGCCCAATACCCTAAAACGAACACAGCTTGTATCATGGTTCCCCGATACTATCCCCTTCAAAACGCCCCCTCCCCCACCCCCCCACAGCCTAGGTACCCCCCCTAAGTAATGCTATTTCGGTATTGGGTATTTACGGGAGGGTAACATGGGTAGTACAGAGGGGGGTAGTAGGGAACCCATGATTGTATCATAAGAAGGAACCCTATATCGTTCAGTACCCTTGAACGAACCCAACACAGCTTATGTCACATAAGGAACCCCATATTCTTCAATACCCTTCAATGAACGAACACAGCCTGTATCATAACAAGGACCTCCATCTAGTTTAAGCCATATCCTTTCGTTCAGGGCATTGGGCGCTCCGGGTGTGTAGAGAATATGGTCTCTCCGGAGGCTGAAATCGGGTTTAGGGTTTAGGGTTTAGGGTGTAGGGCTTAGGGCTTAGGGCTTAGGGTTTAGGGTTTAGGGTTTGGGGGCTTGATGGGGTTGATAGTGGGTTTGTTGGTTCACGAGCTTCGAGTCTGATGGGGTCCAAGAAGCCTTGGACACTGTGCCTGGGCCTCGCCTTTCTGTGACCCTACTAAACGGGTTTGGGGTTTAGGGTTTAGGGTTTAGGGCTACTTCGAGGTTCATGGTACTTAGTAACCAATTATAACTGTACTTATCACCCACTTATAAGCCCCTTAAGTGCCTTAATATGGTTATAAGTACAGTTATAAGTACAGCTATTCGTAGTTACTAAGTACCATGAACCTCCAAGTAGACACACTAAACCCTAAATCCTCAACTCAGGCAGCCGGAAATTGGGGGGGAACCCTTGCTAGGACCCAGAAGAGGCCCTTATTCCCCTTTTGTTCCCTTACAAGCCCCTTTAAACCAAAGAGGGTACTCTTTTTGTTCCCAGGTTCTTCTTGGGTCTAGCCCTAAACCCTAAACCCTAAACCTAAACCCTAAACCCTAAACCCTTCATACCCCAACACCCATACAGTACCAAGTGGCAAGACCTTTTTGTGTTCAGGCCCGGGGCGTGGCGGACTGGTGACAGCCTCAGCTCCATGGGCTTCAGCTGGAGCTTAGGGTTTAGGGTTTAGGGTTTAGGAGTTCAGAGGTTTAGGGTTGTGAGGGGCAGGGTTTCAGGTGGTGTGCCCTTCGGCGCGAGTGCAGGGTACCTTGTTTACGGAAGCTCTGCTAGAACCTTCTGCGCGCTTTTCTACGACAGCCCAGAGGGTCTATGTGCCTATATCGATATCGTATTCTTCTTGGACCTGAAAGGGGTTCCATTAAGCAGGTTTAGGGCCCAAGTATATACTACAAAGGTACCTGGACTCCTGCAACCTAACTATCCCCACACCACAACCGGCTCTTAGGCCTCACAATCCCCACAATAAAGTGCTGTTGTGAGGTCTATAGGTCAAACCCTAAACCCTAAACCCCAATATACCCTAGACCCAAAACCCTAAACCCTAATACACCCTGAACCCTGAACCCAAAACCCTAAACCCTAAACCCTAAACCCTAAACCCTAAACCCTAAACCTAAACCCTGGCGGGTCCACAACAGACCCGCGCAAAACTGTGGCCCCACCAGCAAACCTGAGATGCAGGACTTAGGTCACCGCCTTTAGTGTTGAGAAATGACGCCTTTCTGCTCCCCACTCCGCATAAAAGCAAGAACTTCCAGCCATTTCTGCCCAGAAGAAGGTTTAACCTTCTCGGAACGGATTAGACGATGTAAACCATGGACGTCATCATGCTTGGGCCATGGATGCTCTCTTCTCATCAGAGCAGAATAGACCATGGACGTCATCATGCTTGGACCCTGGATGCTCTCTTCCCAGAACGGAGTAGACCATGGATGTCATCATGGTTGGGCCATGGCAGTGCAGAAAACATGTAGACCATGGACGTCATCATGCTTGGGCCATGGATGCTCTCTTCTCATCAGAACAGAGTAGACCATGGACGTCATCATGCTCGGGCCATGGATACTCTCTTCCCAGAACGGACGGCATCATGGTTGGGCCATGATGCTCTCTTCCAGCTATGGTGAAGCAAACGTGTTATTTAGACCCAGGGCTGGGCAGAAGCGGATGCAAGCAAGACAGGGCTTAGTTTAGGACACGTCGAAAGTGCGAAGTAGTGCAAAAAAACCCACAAATACCAGTGCAGTCTACGGATGCCCAAAAAATTGCTGGATAAGTTTGGATAAAAATTGCGGGGATGAGGTGATGGGCGAAACCCAGGAAACATCGGTATTTACGGGGGATTCTGAGGGCAACAGAGCTAAACTGCCGAAAACGCGTGGGTCTGTTATGGCCCCGCCTAGACCTAAACCCTAAACCCTTAACCCATCCCCCACAGACCAAGGATAAAATGTCAAGATTCCACCGTGCCATTTGTCCGCTTCTTCGAGGCACATCCCGTAAGGGCTGGGAAAGCAAGCGGGTTTGGGGTTTAGGGGTTGGGGCTTAGGGCTTAGGGTTTAGGGTTAAAGCTGATAGACCATTTAAGCCCCCAGACCATGAACCCCCCAAACCCAAATTCGGGGGGAGGGCGTCAGATGATCTAAGGGTAATTTCATGGGCCCTTCATATGGTCTCTTGCCTCCTTTAGAGGGTTCTGATGTAGAGGCCCGTAATTTGTATAGGGTATATACGGGGTACGTAAGGGGCCCCCTTTTAAGGGCCCATACGAAGTGACCATGTACTTAGAGGTGAGATTCATGGTACATATTAACTCATTAGAACTGTACTTATAACTGTTCTTATAACTGTACTTATAACCGTACTTACATCTCTCCTGACTTATAACTGTACTTTTAACCATATTAGGGCACTTAAGCGGCTTGTAAGTGGGTGAAAAGTACAGTCATCTAAGTAGCTGAGTGAGACGATTACCTCTGCAAAACCAAAAGTGTACACTGTTTGGGGGGCTTTATGAACTCAGCAACTAAGTTAGAATTAGTTACTAAGTACCATGAACCTCCAAGCAACAACCCTGAGAGATGAATGTTGTGGGAGTGGTGTTTAGGTTCTCGACTCGATAGGGGTTTCAGAGATGGACAGGCCTTGTTGCGACTTCATGCTCCGTGGGGTTTAGGGTTTAGGGTCTAGGGTTTAGGGTTTAGAGTTCAGGGTTTGCAGTTTAGGGTTTAGGGTTTAGGGTTTAGGGTTTAGGGTTTAGGGTTTAGGGTTTAGGGTTTAGGGTTTAGGGCTTAGGTTACAAACTTGGCCCGCAGCTATTCTATGGACACCCCTGTCGAAGGCCCACGTATCTACGATGTAGGTACGTGGAGCCTTAGGGGAAGCGAGTGGCAGCAAGCCCCAGGTCCAGAGAAGCATCAACCCTAAACCCTAAACCCTTAACCCTAAGCCCTAAACCCTAAACCCCTAAACCCTCCCCTCGTTCGATCTCAAGAGAGTGCTGCCACCAGGCTCCGACGATGAGTGCCGATGAAGTGGTCAGCACTCTCAAGAGCCTCGTTCAGGAGCTGCGGGTTGGGGCTTTCAGGGTTTAGGGTTTAGGGTGTAGGGTTTAGGGTTTAGGGTTTAGGGTTTAGGACAGGCAATGCTTTGCAGGGGTGACTTTTCTGGAGCTCTTGGACAACTTTGTGGTGGTTTCTGGCTGTTTGCCGCCAGTCTGCTTGAGAGGTTCAGCTGGGACGAGACGTACTTATGTCGACGCATTGAGCCCGGAAGGGTGTTTGGAGCCCGTACCTCTACGAGAGTCCATTGTCGCTTTTGTTGCCATCGCCCACTTTGTGCGCAAGCATGTCGCTGTGAATGCATGGCCTTCTGCTGTACACAGTAAGCTCAGGACTTTGCAGTTGCTTGGGCAGACTTCCACGAGGAAGGGGGTTCTGAAACGTCCGGTGATGGAACAGCGACAGGCCACTGGCTTCAAAGAGGACATCCTGGTGAGACTTTACGAGATTTCGCCTTGCAATCGCAAGGCCATCAAGATTAGGCACCAATAGGGTGCAATGTTGCAGCACACTTAAGGTGTGAACTGCGTCGGACTCAGAAGCAGGAGACACTGGAAGACAACCTGTCGCCGTCCGAGGCAGGCGCTTGTGCTCCCCTCATAACCCGGGAAAGGTTTAGGGTTTAGGGTTTAGGGTTTAGGGTTTAGGGTTTAGGGTTTAGGGTTTAGGGTTTAGGGTTTAGGGTTTAGGGTTTAGGGTTTAGGGTTTAGGGTTTAGGGTTTAGGGTTTAGGGTTCAGTTCAGTGAGGTGCCAAAAGTTGCACGTGGTTGCGCGGGTGACTTCTGTTGAGCGTACCATACGTTGCTGGCAAGTAGGTACTCTAGATGTGCCCTCTCTCAGCATACGGTTTAGGGTTTAGGGTTTGGGGTTTAGGGTTTCGGGTTTAGGGTCAGGGTCTCGGGTTTGGGGCTTAGGGTTTAGGGCTCAGGGTTTAGGGTTTGGGGTTTAGGGCTTAGGGCTCCCTCTGCCACTGCTGCTGGTAACGCTTTGACGAATACTGTTAAGCGATATCAAACTTCAATTGGTATGCACATCAGGTTTTCACGGCTGCACCCCAGGGCAAGTTTTTGAGGTCTGCGGACCCGAGGGATAGTTCCGCATAGCTCTGGTTCTGCAAAATTTGTTGCCTCTGGGTTGACCCCTGTCATGAGGAGCGGAACGCTGACGTGAAGCTCTTGGCCGCGTGGCTGGCCAGCAATATGATCTCGGAGAAGGGCATCCTTGGTTCGAGCAGCTGGCTTAGGGCGCTTACTTCTGGTTGGAGGTATAGAGCTATTGGGTTCAAGTTTTAGGGCCAGGTGCCTTGCTAGGCTAGGCCCGGCTAGGCCCGGCTAGGCCCTTGGGCTACTTGCATGTCTTCCCTTATTGGCGTTAGGAGGATCATACTGAAGGGTTTAGGGTTTGGGGTTTGGGGTATTTTGAGACCTAGGTTTCAAGGGCCAACCTAGTGTGAGTTTGCGATAAGAGGTGCCACCACAGGATTTAGTTGCCTCCTAAATGGGGTGGAGGGGGTGTTCCGAAATTAGGGGTTTAGGCTTTAGGGATATTACGGGTACCTTGTTGTGGTCCTGATTATACGGGGATCCTACTATTTGGGGAGGTTTTTATTCGAGGCCCCTTATGATCGTAAACCCGCGCCTTATCCAGGCTGTCGCGGCGCTACTATGGGCATGCGGAGGACCCAGTTTTAAGGGATCAAGGCTCTTACCCCTAAGCTTGTACCCCTGAAGGGTTCCCCTTCATATACTCCCTAATATGGCCCCTTATACTACCTGAAGGATCTTTAAAAAGGGTCCCGCAAAGCCCCAAGGGTACAACCTTAAAGGTCCAGGTCCCCCCTAGAGAAGTTGAGTTCAGGGAAGGATGATGCGATGCGTCAGTGATGTGACGCACTCTTGGTAGCCCAGCTGTACCCTTTACCCTTTTTTTGGGGTTCTGGCTTCCCTTATGAAGTAGCCGACCCCAAAAAGGGCGCCCTTATTGTAATGTGGTTACTCTGGGATGTTTCCCCTTATACTCACAGTCCTTAACAGGGATTGTGGTACTCCCTATTATAATCCCAAGGACTGGTAGGGGAGAACATCCCGATGGTTACTGGGCTACCAGCACTTCACTTGTTGCTCCGATTAGCGTGGCTGCAAGCGCTCTAAACCCTAAACCCTAAACCCTAAACCCTAAACCCTAAACCCTAAACCCTAAACCCTAAACCCTAAACCCTAAACCCTAAACCCTAAACCCTAAACCCTAAACCCCTAACCCTAAACCCTAAACCCTAAACCTATACCCTAAACCCACCCTAAACCCTAAACCCTAAACCCTAAACCCTAAACCCTAAACCCTAAACCCTAAACCCTAAACCCTAAACCCTAAACCCTAAACCCTAAACCCTAAACCCTAAACCCTAAACCCTAAACCCTAAACCCTAAACCCTAAACCCTAACCCTAAACCCTAAACCCTAAACCCTAAACCGTGACCATGGTTTCCATGTGTGCTCCCTAAACCGTAAGCCCTAAACCCAAATCAAACGAGGGTTCCCTGATATTTCTGGTCAAATAGGAGCCCAAAGAGTCCGATACCCCCTTAATGAAGAATTAGGGTTTAGGGTTCAGGGTTCAGGGTTTAGGGTTATGAAGGAATGTACCTGCATTTAAATAGGGATCCGAGTAGAATTTGAGGTATAGTTTTTTTGTGGGGGTTTAGCCTCTCTGGGAATGTCAGTTGGGCGAACATCACGGCGAGTGCGGTTGATAGACGACTGGACTATTGTATCGCATCTGCGAGCCCCTAAACCCTAAACCCTAAGCCCTAAGCCCTAAACCCTAAACCCTATAATCCGGGGAGGTCTCGGAATAGATATGCCACAGAAGCTCGCAAAGCCAAGTCTGCCGTAGAAGCAGCCGCCAGCACGAAGTGGTCGCTCCCGGATGGCTTGGATGCATAGAAGCGACAAGAAGTGAACGACCATGCTCCAAACAAGCTAAGGCTGCCCCACCCTAAACCCTGAACCCTAAACCCTAAACCCTAAACCCGAAACCCTAAACCTGCTGAGGGTAGCTTCCCTTGTTTCTGTGAGCTGAAGGCAGCCTATGACCATTAATCTGCGCGATGCATCTTCAAGCATCGTGTCTGTGATCCCGAATCAGGATCAGCGTTCAGGGTTCAGGGTTCAGGATTTAGGGTTTAGGGTTTAGGGTTCAGGGTTTAGGGTTTAAGGCAGTTTAGGGTTTAGGGTTTATGGCAGATTGGGTTTTAGGGTTTAGGATTTAGGGTTCAGGGTTTCGGGTGACACATGGGCTTCCGTTGATCATTCTCGATTCAAGTGCCATACCCGAGATGCCCTGAGGGTTTAGGGTTTGGCAAGCCCTAAACCCTAAACCCTAAACCCCCAAACCCTGCACCCGAATACAGTCCACACACGGAGGAGTTCTTCCCACCGCAGATCGAAGATGTCTTGGGCGGCCACCTCATCTTTTACCCTTCCCTCTAGAAAACAGGACCCTAAAACCCCTGCTCCCTTACATAAGCCCCTTTAAACCAAAAAGGGTACCTAAACCCTAAACCCTATTCCTAGGCTACTCTTGGGTCCGGAGGGCGAAGTCCTAACAGTGGCCGGAATCCACAAACCCAAAGCCCAAAAACCCCAAGCAGCCGAAACCTTAAGATCCCACCGCCCCGAAGGCCCTAAACCCTGGACACTAGAAAGCCTAGTTAAGGGACTCAAGTGCGCTAAAACCCCAAATCCCAACCCTGAACCCTAAACCCTAAACCCTAAACCCTAAACCCTAAACCCTAAACCCTAAACCCTAAACCCTAAACCCTTGCATCAAAGCACCAACACCCTAGTCCCAAACCTCACCAGGCCCACGGCGGCCCAGACCCTCAACTCCTCAAGCCCCAAAACCGAAGCCCTGTGCCCGAAAAACTTCAAACCCCAAAGCCCTGAAGGGTTTGGGGTTTAGGGTTTAGGGTTTAGGGTTTGGGTTTAGGGTTTAGGGTTTAGGGTTTAGGGTTTAGGGTTTAGGGTTTAGGGTTTAGGGTTTAGGGTTTAGGGTTTAGGGTTTAGGGTTTAGGGTTGAGGGTTTAGGGTTTAGGGTTTAGGGTTTAGGGTTAATTTAGGGTTTAGGGTTTAGGGCTTGGGATGGGCCCTTAGCAGGGTCCCTTACCCTTGTTTAAAGGGATTTAAAGCTAGGACCGGGAGTAGGCCCTTTTGTTCCTTTTTTTAGGGTTGGGGTTCCCTCATAATCCCCTCTAGACCAAAAAGGCCACCCTTTTTATTCCTAGGTTACTCCTGGGCTAGACAGGGATCGGGCCCCCCTCCCCCCCCCCCCCCACCTTAAAAAACCCTTGCGACCCTCCCAATCGCCTAAACCGTACAACTAAACGCCTCAGTTTGGGATGCTCCCCCTTATACTGACAACCCTTCATCGCGATTCTAAAAGGTACGATAATCCCTACTAGGAACTGCTAGTACAAGGGGGAGCCCTAAACCCTAAACCCGAAACCCCTAACCCTAAACCCTAAACCCTAAACCCTAAACCCTAAACCCTAAACCCTAAACCCTAAACCCTAAACCCTAAACCCTAAACCCTAAACCCTAAACGCCTTCGCCCCGCCACGAGAGAGCCGAAGGCTGCTTCGCAGCCCTTCACTTCGCCGATGAGAACCTCCTGAAGGGTATCGAAGGCCACTTCCCAAGAGCCCTGCTTGGAGGTTTAGGGTTTAGGGTTTAGGGTTTAGGGTTTAGGGTTTAGGGTTTAGGGTTTAGGGTGTAGGGTGTAGGGTGTAGGGTTTAGGGTTTAGGGTTTAGGGTTTAGGGTTTAGGGGTACTTAGCAACACATGATAACTGTACTTCTAACCCACTTATCAGCCCCCTAAGTACAGTCATAAATTGGATACTAAGTACCATGAACCTCCAAGTGCTCCCCGTCCGCCCAACTGACCGTCCCAAAGGGCAAGACCTCTGAATTGAGGATACCTGGATACCTTCATAGTAGGACCCGACTATGACTTGCGGTATATTCCTTAATTAGGGGGGTTCTGGGCCCCTAAACCCCAAACCCCAAACCCCGTAAACCCCAAACCCTAAACCCTAAACCCTATCTAAGGTGCATCCCATGCTCTTTGGGTTCTTGCTTTGGGGAGGCTTTGGGTCGCTTCAGAGGGTTTGAGGGTTTTACGGTTCAGGGTTTTAGGTTTTGGGGTTTAGGTTTAGGGCTTAGGGTTCCGAATCTGATTTGAGGTATATACTCCTTAATTGAAGGGCTCTCTGGGTTTGACGGGTCTTTAGGGGTGGGGAGGGCCTTTGGGGTGCTTAAAGGTAGTTCAGGGTTTTGGGGTTTAGGATTTTAGGGTTTTGCGGGTTTTTCGGATTTTGGCTCGGTGGTGTTAGGGTTTTAGGTTCGAGGGTTGAGGGCGTAGGGGAAGCCCCGAAGGATTCATAACGATCCTAAACCCTAAACCCCAAACCCTAAACCCTCAAAGAATGGCAATTGGTATCTCTAGGCCTGTACCGTAAGCCTTCAACCCGAAAACCCTCGAGCTCTACACACTAAACCCTAATCCCTAAGCCCTAAACCCCAAACCCTAAACCCTACACCCAAATCCCTGAATCCCAAACCCCACGTAACCCTAATCCCTAAACCCTAAGCCCTAATCCACCATGAAGCTCAGAGTCCCTGTAAGGCCGGATACAAGACCTGGCTTCGGATGCGTCGCCCCGTCGCGCGAAGATCCCAGCCATCGGCTTGAGGGTGGAGGGGTTTAGGGGTTTAGGGTTTAGGGTGGAGGGCGGTTTAGGGTTTAGGGTTTAGGGGTTTGGGGTTTAGGGTTTAGGGTTGAGTTTAGGGTGGAGGGCGGTTTGGGGTTTAGGGTTTAGGGGTTTAGGGCGTAGGGTGGAGGGCGGTTTAGGGTTTAGGGGTTCAGGGGTTCAGGGGTTTAGGGGTTTAGGTTTTAGGGCTTAGGGTGGAGGACTGTTTGGGGTTTAGGGTTTCGGGCTTAGGGCATGGGGTTTGGGGTTTAGGGTTTAGGGTTTAGGGTCCCGAGCATCCTACACCCCCATTCTCACTTACCCTTCACACCTTACTCCGGGTTCATCGGGCTTTAAGGCCTAGGGAGTAGAGGGTTTAGGGTTCAGCGCGAGGTTAAACCCTAAACCCTAAACTAAACCCCAAACCCATGGCCCTAAACCCTAAACCCGGCCTGAACCCTGTGCGTTTCCGTGGGTTGGGGGGCTTCAGGGCGGTTTGCAGCCTTGGGGGGGGGGGGGGGGGGTGTTGATACGAAGCCCTAGTCTGAACATTAGGGCTTCGGGGATATAGTACTTAGGGTAAGTTGGGGTTTAGGGGTTATTTGGTTTAGGGGTTTAGGGTTTAGGGGTAATGGGGTCTAGGGTTTAGTGTTTATGAGCTGAACTCCTATCAGCCCCACACCCGAATCTTTATGACCCCAGACCTGGAACGTACAGCAGTCTAGAGTCTAGAGGGCCATATCGCCATTAAACCCTGAGCCTAAACCCTAAACCCTAAACCCTAAACCGCCTCGTCCCAAACCCCATATTCCCTGCTAGACCTTCTGATCTATATCTTAACCCTGCCATGAGCCATGTAGACAGCCTTAAACTTGAGCCAAACCCTAAACCCCAAACCCGAAACCCCAAACCCGAAACCCCAGACCCGAAACCCCAAACCCGAAACCTCAAACCCGAAACCCCAAACTCGAAAACCCAAACCCGAAACCCGAAACCCTAAACCCCAAACCCGAAACCCCAAACCCAAACCCCAAACCCCAAACCCCAAAACCCTAAACCCCAAACCCTAAACCCGAAACCCTAAACCCCAAACCCGAAATCTCAAACCCGAAACCCCAAACTCGAAACCCTAAACCCTAAACCCCAAACCCGAATCCCCAAACCCTAAACCCTAAACCCCAAACCCTAAGCCCTAAACCCTAAACCCTAAACCCTAAACCAGCCCAACTCCAAGGTGGTGAGAGTCCTTCGGGCCGGAGCCGCCCTCCGACTGGACCCTGAGGCGGGCAGGGTTTAGGGTTTAGGGCTTAGGGCTTAGGGCTTAGGGTTTAGGGTTTAGGGTTTAGGGTTTAGGGTTTAGGGTTTAGGGTTTAGGGTTTAGGGCTCGGGGGGTTCAGGGTGTCGGGTTGAAGGGTTAGACTCCCCAAAACCCTCAAAGGATTTTTAGTATTCAGGGGGATTCTTATCGAATGTCCGAACAAGCAGCCCGTCCTTATTGTGGCTTGCTGGGAGACCCCAACTAAGCCCAGGAACTGAGAGGACGGTGAGTCTAGAGGGTTTGGGGCTTTCAGACCCCCCCCCCAACCTAACCCTAACCCCCCTAGTTCGGTAGAGGGGTTTTAATTGGGGCGCAGATCGGGTTTTGGGGGTCAGGGGTTTGTTTGCATTTGGGGTGTTCGAATATTAGGGAGAAGGGATTCGGCTTGGATGCGGTGGGCAAGGCGTGTGCTGGTATCATGGACGCTGCCACGCTTCGGGTTGCCTTCAAAAGCCAACTTCCCGACACCAGACCTTTAGGTTTGCATTTTTTGATGTATCTCCGAGACCCTAAGCTCTACGTAAACTTTCAAGCCTAAACCTTTTTTCGCCTGAACCCTAAACCATAAACCCTAAACCCTAAACCCTAAACCCCCTAAACTGCCTGGGTGGCGTTTTGATCCCTGAGGCCTGGTTGCCTCACATCCTCTCAGCGCTACAGCGGCACATGCCCAACATGCGGGAAGGCTCTCGCCCTAAACCTCTAAACCCTAAACCCCAAACCCTAAACCTCTCTTTCATATATAATTTCAATGTTAATGAGTTACTGGGCAAGGTCATTTTTTGCTGGGCAAGGTCATTTTTTTTACTGGGCAAGGTCATTTTTTACTGGGCAAGGTCGTTTGGTCCAAAAAAAGACCCTGCCCAGTAACAAACATGACCTTGCCCAGTAAAAAAATGACCTTGCCCAGTAAAAATGTTATTGGGCAAGGTCATCTTTTACTGGGCAAGGTCACTTTTTTCTGGGCAAGGTCATTTTTTTAAAGGGCAAGGTTTTTTTTGCTGGGCAAGGTCATTTTTTGGCAAGGTCATTTTTTTACTGGGCAAGGTCATTACTGGGCAAGGTCAGTCATTTTTTACTGGGCAAGGTCATTTTTTTACTGGGCAAGGTCATTACTGGGCAAGGTCATTTTTTCTGGGCAAGGTTATTACTGGGCAAGGTCATTATTTCTGGGAAAGGTAATTTTTTACTGGGCAAGGTTATTTTTTTAGTGGGCAAGGTCATTTTTTTACTGGGCAAGGTCGCTCCATAAGTGAAATATTTTCTTAATGTTGTGGGATTCTTTGGGCGGGTGGGTATTTTCTGGAATAATTTCTTGACTAGTGAATGCTTGGACTTGAGATGCTGAACCCTAAACCCTAAACCCTAAACCCTAAACCCTAAACCCTAAACCCTAAACCCTAAACCCTAAACCCTTAAACCCTTAAACCCTTAAACCCTAAACCCTAAACCCTAAACCCTAAACCTAAACCCTAAACCCTAAACCTCTAAACCATAAACCCTAAACCCCAAACCCTAAACCTCTCAGCCCAAAGCCAGCGTCTTAGGGCTGGTGTACTGAACGCAATCCCCAAAACCCTACCTGTTGGTAGGTCCTTGGAAGTTCGAGTTGCAAAATAAGGGAGGGTTTAGGGTTTAGGGCTTAGGGCTTAGGGTTTAGGGTTTAGGGTTTAGGGTTTCGGGTGTAGGGTCTTGGTGTGCACTGGGTCCACGTTAGCAACAAGTAGCTAGCCTGAGCTTCTCAACCGTGCATCATGCAACGATGACCCGGCCAGGGCTGAGCATGTCATTCCGTACGCAGATCCTGCACCCCAAACACTAGGCTTAGGGTTTAGGGTTTAGGGTTTAGGGCTTAGGGCTTAGGGCTTAGGGCTTAGGGCTCAGAGTTTAGGGTTTTGGGTTTAGGGTTTAGGCTCTAAACAAGCCATACCAGCATTTTTGAGCAGGCACCTGAGCGCCCGGCACTCATGCGCACAAGGCTCTAGCAAAATAAGCAAGCATGACTTAGCCTGCTGGTAGGATCTGGGCGTGGGAAGAATTGGGGAATCTTAAGATTGCGAAACTGTTTTCCCAGTCCTAGAACATGGCCCGTGCCGCTGCCGTTTGCTCCATGTGGCCGGCCAGTATCAAAGTCCCTTAGGCCTCGTGGCCAAAGCCGTTTCTCAAAGATCTCTGGCGCCTCGATGGAACAGAGCCAACTCGTGTCGCTTTCCGTGACGCTCCTATCCGGCGAGACAGTCGCTTGGTAGTAGAGTAGGTAACCTTCAACCTTTGTTTTGGGGGGTATGCTAGTCCCTATAAAATCCCAAAGGGTAACCTTTACTTCCCCCGGGCTACTGGACAACTCAGTATAGTAGTTAAGGTTTCGGGTTTTCGCAAGAGTTAGGGTTTCAGGGTTTTGGGGGGTTTGGGGTTTTGGGGTTTTGGGGTTTGTAAGGTTTTAGGGTTTTAGGGCTTTAGGATTTATATGGTTCATGGGGTTTGTAGACAACCAAGGTCGTCCTAGACGACCTGCCAGCGGGCACGCGAATAGCTGATGTGAAGCAGCGGCTGCGGCGGCAATGGACGCACCTCAAGGACGGGAGTCGGCTAGGGGTTTGGGGTTTGGGGTTTTGGGTTTGGGGTTTGGGGTTTGGGGTTTAGGGTTTAGGGTTTAGGGTTCCCGGAGACTCCACAATGTACCGTCATGTTAGCTCCATAATATTCCATTATGTTCGAGGGAAGATAGTCCTGAAATCATATTGGGTTCCCTGTTACGGTTTACAGGATACTGCCGGCTTGAAGTACATTGTTGTCTCTGCACTGGTCCACCATGAAGTGCGAGTGCGCAGCTTCTCTCAGACGGATCTAGTGGTTTAGGGTTTAGGGTTTAGCGTTTAGGGTTTAGGGTTTAGTGATTTCCGGAATGAATGAGGGGTGGTCATGCACTGTCGTGATGGTCGTTGCGCATGAGTTCTTCTTATGACTTCACGAAAAAATATCTAGTTGCGCGAGAAGCCGAGCAGCTCAGCTCTAAAAGTGATTGGGAGCCCTTTATTCCTTGCCAGTATGAATATGTCCTGTATCATCCCTACATGACTTCTTTTTTTACGATCTACCCACAATAATTACCCTATACATATTTATATACATATATATATGTATATGAGCTCAACCACTCCAAACTGTCAAGATTTGCCCGTGCGCACATGGGGCTTACCATGAACCCTAAGCCTCAAACCTAAACCCCAAACCCTAAACCCTAAACCCTAAACCTAAACCCTAAACCCTAAACCCTAAACCCTAAACCCTAACCCCTAAACCTAGTTTTAAGAGCTTGGGGCAGGAGAAGTCCATTCAGCTCTCCGATGGGGCACGGAGACCCTGCTGCGATTGGGCTCTTACCTGCCCGCGTTTAAGGGGTCCTTGGAGGGTTTGGGGTTCACGGCCCAGGACTCAGGGTTTAGGGTTTAGGGTTTGGGGTTTAGGGTTTACGGTTTAGGGCTTGGGGTTTAGGGTTTAGGGTTTGGGGTTTCGGTGCTTTCAGGGTTTCTGGCTCGCATATTGAGATCTTCAGTGCTGGATGCCTGCAAGCCTCGATCCTGGGAACCGAATGCCCTAAACCCTAAACCCCAAACCCTAAACCCTAAACCCCAAATCGGATCATGCACCACATGCTACGAGAATCTCCATTAATCAAGCTAGGACCCAGAGTAGGCCCTTATTCCCCTTGTTTTGGGGGTTTAGGCTCCCTTATAAGCCCCTTTAAACCCAAGAGGGCAATCTTTTTTTTTCTAGGTTCCTCTTGGGTCACCCTAAACCCTAAACCCTAAACCCTAAACCCTAAACCCTAAACCCTAAACCCTAAACCCTAAACCCTAAACCCTAAACCCTAAACCCTAAACCCTAAACCTAACCCTAAACCCTAAACCCTAAACCCTAAACCCTAAACCCTAAACCCTAAACCCTAAACCCTAAACCCTAAACCCTAAACCCTAAACCCTAAACCCTAAACCCTAAACCCTAAACCCTAAACCCTAAACCCTAAACCCTAGCCCTAAACCCTAAACCAATGGGCTCACTGAAGGATGCTGCGCGACGCAGAGGTCCTCCAAGATGTTGGCACCCACCTCACGGTCGTGGTAGGCCGGGGAAGTTCCTTAGGTTTAGGGTTTAGGGTTTAGGGTTTAGGGTTTAGGGTTTAGGGTTTAGGGTTTCGGGTTTCGGGTTCATTCGGGTTCAGGGTTTAGGGTTTAGGTTTTCGGGCTTGGGGTGTAGGATGAAGGGTTTAGGGTATGCAGGTCTTTACAAGGGGGTTCCCAAGCCCAAGGGTACAAACTTAGGGGCCAAGGTAGAGCCTTCATGAAGGGAAGTTTCTATGCCCTGGTCTCGAGCCCCCAGCCTGTGATCCCCAAAAACCCTGCTCCAGAGCGGGTTCCCCTAAAGGCCAAAACCCCAAATAGAGCCCTAAACCCTGAAACCGCAAATAGAGCCCTAACCCCTGAAGCCTAAAGCCTAACCCTAAACCCTACCTAATGGGGCATGGGGGGGGACCAAGTAGAGCCCATAGCCCGGATGGGATGTCCCGAAGCGACGGAGACTCAACCCCGAGTAGCCCCATGCAAACAAAAGCACTACAGCACCACATGAACCCGAAACCCTAAACCCTAAACCCTAAACTGAGTGAGCCCGGGGCCGTCGAGCAGGGCGAACGCGCCGAAGCCGGCAGGCGAGGCCGCTCCGGAGCCAGAAGCCCTCCGGCGGGCGACGGAGCTCCAGTCCCGCAGGCAGCTGCGGGCTGCGCGGTGGACCCGGCAGGTCGCTGGCGAGAAACCCGTCAGGTCGCCCTAGAATGAGATACCCCAAACCTTCGGGTAAAACATCGCAACCTCCTGCCCGTGCCCCTGCCTGGGAGGCCCCTGCCTGGGAGGCCCCTGCCTGGGAGGCCCCTGCCTGGGAGGCCCCTGGCTGGGAGGCCCAAGGCTGCCTGGAGGCCCCTGTGCCTGGCAGGCCCAGGCCCCTGCCTGAAAGACCCCTGCCTCTGCCTGGGAGGCCCCTTCAGGGGGGTGCCTGGGACAGGGGCCTGGTGGGAGTCAGGGGCCCCTGTGTGGGAGGCCCCTTGCCTGGGAGGCCCCTTGCCTGGGAGGCCACTGCCTGGCAAGGGCCCCTGCCTGGGAGGCCGCCGTGCCCCCGCCTAGGAGGCCTGCCTGGGAGGCTTCTACCTGCAAGGCCGCTGGAAGGCCTGAAAGACCCCTGTGTGGGAGGCCCCTATGTGGGAGGCCCCTGGGAGCTGGGCGCTGCCTGGGAGCCCCTTGCCTAGAGGCCCCTGCTCCCCTGTTTGGGAGGCCGGCCTGGAAGGCCCCTGCCTGGGAGCTCCTGGCTCTGGCCTTGGCTTTGGTCTGAGGATTTTTGTGGGATCCAGTCTCCACAGGACGCAGCATGCAAGGGCGAAGGCGGCAGCCAGCCCCAAGCCCAAACCGGGAGGCTGTGGCCCCCTGCCTGGGACTGGATCTGCTTACCCTGCCTGAAAAACAGGCCTTGGCCTGAGGTGCCTGGCCCTTTCAAGCTAGGGATCACCACGACTCCAACAAGGTCCAGCTGCAGCATCAGCGAAAGCGAAGGCAGCAGCAACCGCCCATCCCACCCCTTTGACTTCAGGGCACGAAGGCGGCAGCCAACCCAATCCCAAACCTCTGACTTTTTGGCCCTCCCAGAAGCCCTCGAATGAGGCAAACTTCTGATTTCACGCCCTTCCAAGCAAGTTTTCCAACCCCCGCCCAACACGCAGCATCACAGAGGGCGAAGGCGGCAGCCAACCCCAAGCCCAAACCTCTGACTTTTGGCTCTCCCAGCAGCCCTCGACTGATAGACATCTCCCTTGCAATGCCTAGGGGCTGCGAGCTTCAGGGTAGTTGATCGGCATCGATGCCGAGCTTCTAAACCCAACCAATAGACAAGAGAAAAATAACAAAAGCACGATCAGAGTTCAAAAGAACCCTAAACCCGTAGAGGTTAAGGCGAGGGTGGAGCGCCAGCGGGGGTGGGCTTATGCAACTCGGGGCGCGCGCCTGGGTGCTTTCAGCACCAGCGCGCCCACTCATTGAGACACCCTACATCACCACATGAACCCTAAACCCTAAACCCTAAACCCTAAACCCAAAACCCTAAACCCTAAACCCAACGGGTAATCTCTAATGTATAGACAGCACCTAAGCGAATCTAAGACCCCCCAGGCCATATTCTTGCCGAAGCTGAAGCCCCTAGAAGGACAAGCCCTCGAAACCCCTCAAGCCTAAACCCTAAAACCCGAACCTTAAGCCTAAACCCCTAAATCCAAACCCCAAACCCCTCGAAAGCCCAAGGCTTCAAGCCTTTGGAGCTAAGAACCCAACCATTGCAGCTTGTCGTGTCCCACACCGCACAACCTGCGCCCTACACCCTAATTCCTAAACCCTAAACCCTAAACCCTAAACCCTAAACCCTAAACCCTAAACCCTGGTCTGAGGGTTTTAGGGCGCATGGGTATCTTGAAAGTCCTGTCTCCAAACGGCTAGTAGCGTGGGTTCCTAAACGTGCGAGGTGAGGCATCCACCTGCACCGTAGAGGCCCGATACACATGAGCTGTGAGAAGTTGGTAACCTAAACTCTACCCACCCTAAACCCTAAGGGTTTAGGGTTTAGGGTTTAGGGTTTAGGGTTTAGGGTTATTCCGGCCCGCAGAATCTCGTTATTTATTGAAGCTCGGTGACAAAACTGCAGGGTCGGGGAGGCATTGGGCGGTATTCTACGCCATTCTGGGTGTCATTCTCTTGGACCCGGGTAGCCCTTATTCCCCGTTTTTAGGGCTTAGGTTCCTTTGTACTTAAATTAAGCCCCTTTGAACCAAAAATTAGCATCCTTCTTGTTCCTAAGTAACTCTTGAATCTAGAAGAAATTCTCTCTGACCGGGCGTGCAAATTAAAACTTTGGATGCCGATGGAGTTTCTTGAGCATGGAACTACATGAGTGTTTCCGAAAATAGGCGTACCCTTTTTGGGGGGTCAAAGCAATTTGGGGAATAATAGGGGAAAAACCACATCTCCGCGTTGGCATGTGTGCTTGGTTGGTGTAGTTTCTGGCACATAGGCGATTCCAGGACGACCTAAACCCTGAACCCTAAACCCTAACCCCTAAACCCTAACCCCTAAACCCTAATTAACACCCTCTAATCCCGTAAAGCAGGCCCATGTTTCTAGAGGGTCGGGGGATGGGGATTCTAAGGCCCAATGGCCCTAAATCCGAAACCCTAAACCCCAAACCCTAAACCCTGAGCCCATACTGGTGCATTGGCGTGTGCCTGCATGACACCAGCTGCGTTGCGGGGTTTTTACAGACTTCAACTTCAATCTGAAGCCCCAAGCCTCAACCTTTGCGGCCGAAAGCCTCAACTTCGGGTTTACGGTTTAGGGTTTAGGGTTTAGGGTTAGGGTTCAGGGTTCAGGGTACAGACTCTAGTACAGTCCCTAACTTTACAACCATTAGTTGCACAGTCCCATACCCCAAACTTAAGACTTTGGACCCTCAATCCTCAACCCTGAACGCTCAAGCCTCAACCCTAAGCCCCTAAATCGAAACCCTCAACCCCGCAGACCCTGAATCCCTTAACCCTAAACCCTAATCCCTTAACCCTAAACCCTAAACCCCAAACCCTAAACCTAAACCCCAAACCCCAAACCCTAAACCCTAAACCCTAAACCCTAACAACCACCCAGAGGAGGCAAAGCAGGCCATCGACGCCGCCTGCAGGGAGCTGGGCAAGGGCTACAGCTGCAAGGCGGTTTAGGGTTTAGGGTTTGGGGTTTAGGGACTGGGGTTTAGGGTTTGGGGTTTAGGGTTTAGGGTTTAGGGTCTAGGGACCCTAAACCCAGACCTGAACTCCCAACTAGGGTGGTAAACCCAAATTCGTACCCCTGGTGTATTCCTAGGTTACTCTGGGGTCTAGATGCTCCACTAGACTTTCAACTTTCAAGGCCCTCGACCTAAACCCCCAAACCTTAAACCTTAAACCTAAACCTGTGCTAAGGGCTCAAGGGTAGTTGCAGACCCACCCTCAAGAGCCTGAATCCTGAAACCCTCCAATGTGCATCTCCCCCCAAACCTAAAAATGAACCCCTTGTGACGATACAGGGTTCAAGGGAAAGAACCGACATAAACCTAAACACTGATTGAGGGTAGCGGTACTTTTGAAAGTTGTGCAAGCCCTCAACCCTGAACCCGAAACCCTTAAATACCCTAAACCCCAAACCCCAAACCCTAAACCCTAAACCCTAAACCCTGGAGGTGGTCTCCTGGGATGATGTCTGCCGCGGCCACCAGGGCTCCCTGAGCTGTGGCGGGCCCAACATCACCGACTCGAGGCCTTCAGGGTTTAGGGTTTAGGGTTTAGGGTTTAGGGTTTAGTGTTACAGGGTTTAGTGTTACAGGGTTTCGGGCTTAGGGTTCATGACGTTTTTAGGGCCCACCGAGGTTGTACGTCTTTTGGGTGTCGTAGGATTTCCAGGGTTTTGCGGGGCTTAGAATCGGATCTCTTCCTTGGAATGTTTTACTGGCTGGTTCTTCGTAGGGAGTGGGGGAATGAGGTACCCTATACAATCCCTTAAAGGGCACATATAGGGCCCCAATTCTCCTAAACCCTTAGCCCTAAACCCTAAACCTTAAACCCTAAACCCCAAACCCGAAACCCTAAACCCTAAACCCTAAACCTCCCTACACTGGCCCTACACCCCACATGGGAATCAGGTTCGGGGTTCTCAGGTTTGGGGCCTCTGAACTTTGGGGTTCTTCAAATTCCAGCCGACGCCAGCTGCAAGGGGCAGCGGCCAGAGCCCCAAAGCCCTCGAGCTCTACTGGCATGCTCAGGGTTTAGGGTTTAGGGTTTAGGGTTTAGGGTTTAGGGTTTAGGGTTTCTCAAGAACCTCCTCCCCCCCCCTCCCCCTAAACCTTGAAACCCCGCTTCCTCCTCATCTCATGGCTGAGTTACTCTAAACCCGAAACCCTAAACCCTAAACCCTAAACCCTAAACCCTAAACCCTAAACCCTAAACCCTAAGCCCTAAACCCTAAACCCTGAACCCTGAACCCAGGCTCACAGCGCGGAGTGGCCAAAGCTTGTGCCTTGCCTTCGTTCGCCAAAAGGGTTTTGGTTATAAGGACCCTACTTAAAGGGGACTCGGGGGGGGGGTTTAGGGTTTAGGGTTTAGGGTTTAGGGTTTAGGGTTTAGGGTTTAGGGTTTAGGGTTTAGGGCACTTATAACTGGGGTTAGAAGGACCCATGAACCTCCAAGTGTACCAAGGGGCTTAAGACTCCAACTCCTACGGTTATACCTCGGGACTTTCCCCCCTTAATAGGGACCAGAGTACTTCCCTCCATGGTTATCCCCTTTCTTGACTGCTAGTCTAAGGGGGGAATATTCCCAAGTTGTGCCCTTTAAGTTTCCCTTGAACCCCTAAACCCCTAAACCCCTAAGCCCCAGACCCTAAACCCTAAACCCTTAAACCCTAACCCTTAAACCCTAAACCCTAAACCCTAAACCCTAACTTTTTTGGGATCTGTAAACAAAGGATCGGCTCAGGGGTCCAAGGCAAAGTCCCCGGAATGGACCTATCTAGCATGCGCTTGGGCCCGAAAGCTACTACATGGGGTTTAAGGCTTAGGGTTTAAGGTTTGGGGTTTAGGGGCCCTTAGGGTTACTACATGGGGGGGGGGGGGGGGGGGTGGGGGTTTAGGGTTTAGGGTTTAGGGTTTAAGGTTTGGGGTTTAGGGGCCCTTAGGGTTTAGGGACGACAATGATATAATGATGACCTTGATGATGAGGATGTGAGTGAGGGTGCTGCTGCTGTAGATGAGGATTCTAGTTGTTCTAGTTAGAATCACAAATGACAGTTCTTGTAGTTGTATGTTTATTGTTGTTGTCGTTGCTTTGTTTTTCAGCGTTTGCCGTTTGTACTATTACTGGTCCTGTTCTTGTTACCACTACTATTCTGTTTATCATCATGATTACCATCATTATGGTGATGAGGATGGGGATGACGATACTGCTCCTGATGATGGTGCAGGTACACGGTGCGCAGCGACAACTGGAACGAGAGGCAGGTCTGCACCCGCATTCACTTATAAAATCTTCTGAAAAGGCTGCAACCCCATGTCTCAGCCACCCAGCGACAAAGACAACTTATTGCAAAAGAACAGCATGCATCGGTCATGCATGGGGAGTGCTCTGACAACTCCTGTGCGACCAGTCAAAACGCTAACATCACCTCTCTGTTTCTGATTTTCGTCTGGGCGTTTTCAGCAGGGACTTGGGATGATGGGGCACGTCCAGAGTTTCAAAATCTAGGGCGAGACGTCGCCAAGACAGGCTGGGAAGGATATCAGCCGACGACCTCTTTGTGCTCGCCCGCGGACAGGAGGAGGAGGAGACCTACTCTGAGCCATTTGGGGCCTTAGGTGTTTGCGGTGCGTAGGGTAGTTTTAGGTATGCTCTTGGGGTCCACGTACCACTGTAATAGTATTCACGTATAGCTTTAGGGCCCAAGCATATGCTACATTGCCCCCTAAACCCTAAATCCTAAACCGTAAAGCGCGGCACCGACTGGCGTCGGCCTCCCCGTGGCCGCCGCGCGGGCAACCATGCTGCTGCACTAGTTAGGGTTTGTGGCTGTGCGCGATGTGTGTGTGTGTGTGTGTGCTTTTGCTTGCGCTAGGTTCGGATGATGTGCCTCGGGACCAGTGGGTGTGACGGTGCTGGGGCCAGGGTGAGAGCGCGATATGAGAGATGCAGCATGGGCTAATCCACTTCCGACATGGTCGGACCCCCCTTCTGTACGGTGTTTGTCCTCGGGGTCATTTGTTTTGCTGGGTCAACAGGGGGCGGAATGTCAGTCATCCTCGGCCACTCTGGCTTAAAGCTGTCGCGGGGGCCGTTGGGGGGGGGCCGCACATGGTGCAGTCTCCCTCTCCTCTGCTGGGTGTGGTTTTTCTGGTGGTGTGCCGGGTGTGCCAGTGAGGTTTGCCCACCCGTGTGGTCGGCGGTTGGGCTTATCACGTGGTTGTCTGCGGGGGTTTTGCGCACGGGGTCTCGACCCTAAGTTGCCTTCAGGCTGTGCACGAGGTGTGTGTGGACAGGGGGTCCCTTTGGTGTTATCGCGTACGGTGCGAGGTCCAGGGAGGGGGCGCTTTGGTCGGACTTGTGACTCCTCTGTTTCTTTTTCTCGCTCTTTGGGGAAGGCCACGAGCCGACCCTGCAGTGGGGCATTCCTATCGGGAATCCCCGGATGTTCGGGCGTCACCTACGTGGGGGCGCCCTTGTGTTGAGCGAGCTCTTCTTTGGACAGGGGTACCTGATATCGCCCTTTCACCTGCCTCTTAGCCCCTCCGGGGATCCCCGCTGGTTCCAATATGGAGGGCTCTTCAATTTTGTAGCACCTGGAGGCCGCCGCGCCCAACGCGGAGTCGGTGCTAATTGGTTGGTTCTGGGGAGTAGGGGCTACATTCGGCGCACTTCTTCTTCTTCTTCTTCTTCTTCTTCTTCTTCTTCCTAAACCCTAAACCCTAAACCCTAAACCCTACATGGACCCTTCGGGACAAGGGGTCTTGGGCTCTTCTGGGGGCAAGGAGCTTGCCCCAGTCTCCTTGCGGGAGTACTTGAAGAAGATGGGCAAGTACGGCGGATACGCAGGCCTGGGAGCTTGTGGGTTCAAGGGTTTAGGCCGCTTTTAGGGTTAGGGTTTAGGGTTTAGGGTTTAGGGTTTAGGGTTTGGGGTTGAGGGTTTAGGGTTTGAGTCCTGACTTTTGGCAGACGCTGAAGAGGCCTCGCCCCCGACGCGGACTTGGCAGACGCAGCTGCCGACAATGAGGTGAGCATCAGGCAGGCAGGGGCAGGGGCAGGTTGGTGCATACCTGGATTTACCCTAAGACCCTAAACCCTAATCTCCTAAAGCCCGAAAACCCTAAAACCCTAAAGCCCCAAAGCAAAACCCTAAAGCCCTAACACCCTGAAACCCTAAAGCCCGAAGAGCCAAAGCCCTAAAGCCCGAAAACCCTCTAACCCTAAAGCTCTAAACGCCTCAAATTTTAAAGCCCTAAAGCCCTCAAGCCCCTAAAGCCCGAAAGCCCTCAACCCCGAAGAAGCAGGCCTCCCAGTCCGCGCCCACATACGCCAACATGCCTGGCCTCTCCACATTCGAGACAACGACATCATCGTCGCAATGTTGGGGCACCTTCGTTTGAGACGGCCACGCGTACCGCCGTTGAAGCCTGGCGCGCCGGTGTGCAGAGGTTCTCTTTCAGTCATTGGTCAGGCAGCGCTACTTGCTGAGTCCGCGCAGGATTGTTTTTGTCTTTGGTTCAGACATCGGCCAATGTCCATCCGCAGATCCTCAACCCAGGGCTCACAAGGGGGTGTCCACGGGTTTCAGAAGCTTCATGGGCCCAGAAAAGTTTGGACTGGGAGCCAGAGTAGGCCCTTATTCCCTTGCTTCAAGGTTTAAGGTTTAGGTTCCCTTATAAACCCCTTTAGATTGAAAAGGGCACCCCTGTTTATCCATAGACTACTCTAGTCGAGGGTTGACGGATCAAAGCACAGGGCTTACCAAGGAATCGTGAAACATGGTTTAGGGTTTAGGGTTGGGGTGCTCTTTTTGCCCCGACTCTCTTGCGCCAGAAAGGGGTCTGGGTGGGTTGCTGGCAGGTTTCAGACAACCTTCCTGCCTGTCCTTGAGGACGCCGGCCGGGAAAGAGGGTAATAGTTATCACACAGGACCCAAAATAGGTAGCAACATGAATGAGCCAAAACAGTTAGCAACATTATCCTCCCTATCATCCCTACAACCTGCTCCAAGGCCCCTAGCTTAATACAGGGGTCGTAACAATTACTAATAGTATTCCCGTATGGATAACTCCCCCAAAGTCCTATTCTAATTAAGGATCTAAGGGTGCACAGGGGTCTAAGGGAAACCCCAAGCCCTAAACTTAAACACCAAACCGTAAGGGTTCTAACACGTTCTTCATAGGCCCAGGACCGAGCCCCCCTTGCTTTGGCATGCTGTCGCTCGCAGACTCACGGCCATACCCTGAACCCTAAACCCTAAACCCTGAACCCTAAACCCTGAACCCTGAACTCTAAACCCTAAACCCTGAACCCTAAACCCCTGAATCCTGAACCCCGAACCTTTCCATGGGGCCATCTTGCCAGGTTCTAGAGGTTGAGAAGTTTCGTGGTGCCAAATACCCATCTTAGGGTTTAGCGTGTAGGGTTTAGGGCATGTGCCTTTTAAAAGTAAATGTTTCACAGGGTCCTGGTGTGATCTAATGTGGTATCTTCCGCACATGAAGGGGACATTGGGCTCTCTGGGTACTTACCAGGCTAAGATATGAGATTCGGGAATTCCGGTTCCTCAACCCTAAACCCTAAACCCTAAACCAATTAAACTCACCCTAAACCCTAAACACCAGAGTGGGTAAACTGCCATGCGCCGTCCCATAAAAGCCTCAGCAGAGCATCCAACAAATCTCCCAAGCCTTCGCCAGGAACCAGCCCAAGGGGTTCTTGTAGGGTGTCGGGCTCGGGTTTAGGGTTTAGGGTTTTAGGGTTTAGGGTTTAGGCTTAGGGGTTTAGGGGTTTAGGGGTTTAGGGGTTTAGGGGTTTAGGGGTTTAGGGGTTTAGGGGTTTAGGGGTTTAGGGGTTTAGGGGTTTAGGGGTTTAGGGGTTTGAGGGTGTAGCGGTTTATAGGGTTTATAGGGATTACGGATTGGGGTTTTTGGGGTTTTAAGGGTTTGCAGGTCTTATGGGTTTCTCGGGGATTAGAGGGTGTAGAGAGTTTACAGATTAAGCCCTGCAGAGTGCGGGGCGCCGACCCTAAACTCTAAACCCTGAAGCACCCTAATACGAGGACGGAAGCATGGAGTTCTGCGCAGAGGCGTACAACTACCAAACCCACTCCGAGGACTCCATCCGCCTGAGCATACACCCTGACGTCCGAAACCCTAATCATCCCTAATCCCTCCACCGTAAACCCTAAACCCTGAACCCTGAACCCTAAACCCTAACCCTAAGCCCTAAACCCTAAACCCTTCTGTTAGGGGTCGCTTGGGGATTTGGAAGAAAAATAAGCGTGCCCCCTTTTGCTCGGGATGAAGGGAATATGGGCTTTAGGGAATGAAGACCATAATCTGTACATCCAAAATACTTGGTAGCTCAGTGTTCCCCTTTCTCGTTTTTTGGTCATGGGTTCCCTTGGAAGGTAGCCACCCCGAAAAGGGTGCCCCTTTTCGAAGATGGTTACGGGGCTACTGAGAATGGCTACCCTAAACCCTAAACCCTAAACCCTAAACCCTAAACCCTAAACCCTAAACCCTAAACCCTAAACCCTAAACCCTAAACCCTAAACCCTAAACCCTAAACCCTAAACCCTAAACCCTAAACCCTAAACCCTCAACCCTAAACCCTAAACCCTAAACCCTAAACCCTAAACCCTAAACCCTAAACCCTAAACCCTAAACCCTAAACCCTAAACCCTAAACCCTAAACCCTAAACCCTAAACCCTAAACCCTAAACCCTGCCCAGCCAGGATGATCCCAAGAATCTCGTGCTTCTCTGCACCTCTCAAGGCCGCCATGGGTGTCATTCTGCTCAGCGTGCACAAGGTATACTTGGAGGGTTTAGGGTTTAGGGTTTAGGGTTTAGGGTTTAGGGTTTAGGGTTTAGGGTTTAGGGTGGTTCATGGGTAGTTAAAGAGCAGGCTTAGAAGTACCCTAAATAGGGTTCTAAGTACACTTATCATACTTCTAACCCTACTTATAACTACCCATGATCCTCCAAGTAGGGCATGGGGTTGAGGTTTAGAGCATGGCATTTCTGGTTCAGGTAAAACACCAGTCTCAAGGTAATGGTCACACAACAAGTGGGGCTTTACCTTTCCGCCACGGTTACACCTTGACCACCTGAGGCAAGGCTGAAGTGGATAAAGCCCCCGATGACTTAAGTTCAGGATAGGAGGGGTCTAGGGGTCAGGGTATAGAGCTTAGGGCTTAGGGCTTCGCTCGAGGATCCTTAGGCTAAACCCGAACCCCTAAACCCTAAACCCTAAACCCTAAACAACCAAAAACCTGGGGCAGGCACAGCCTTGCAGCAGCAAGGCCCTGGTAACCAGCGGCTCTTTCTGCACGACCTCCAGGTGCTTTGGCTGAGGGCTTCCCAGGCCATTTGTTTAGAGTTTAGGGTTTAGGGTTTAGGGTTTAGGGTTTGGGGCTGCCCAGCAGTACCCTTACTGCCCCTTTTTTTTTGTGGGGGGGGGGGGGGGGGGGGGGTTAGGTCCCCTTGTAAACCCCTTTAGGGCACCCTTTTTTCTCCTAGGTTAGTGGGCAACCTAGTAGTGGTTGTTCTTATTCTGAATATCATTGGCATTATTGTTTTTTCATTATTATGATTGTTTTTGTTTCAACATTTGTGTATCTTTCTTTTTGTTGCCTTTTCTGGGGGGGGGGGGGGGGGGGGGGGGGGGGGTTTTCACGGATGTTTTGTGGGTTTGGGGATTTCAAGGGTTTTTTTGGGAGGGTTTGGGATTTCAAGGGGTTGGGGTTGGGAGGGTTCAGGGGTGAGGAGTTCGGGTATTGGCGGTTTAGGGGGTGCAGGCTCTGGGGATTAGGATTAAGGTTTAGGGTTTAGGGTTAGGGCTTAGGGTTTAGCAGCACTTGGCCTCAGCACAAGATGAAGGCTGTTGAAGGGTTTCGGCTTGGGATGGTCCCCCTTTTCCTAACAGTCCTTAGTCGGATTATAGTAACCCCCTATTCCCTAAACCCTGAACCCTAAACCTTAAACCATAACCCTATTAAGGACTGTTGGTATAATTAAGGGGAACATCCCAAGTTGCGGCGCAGCAAGTGTTGGTGTTGAGGCCACCCTAAACCCTACGCCCCCGAAATCATAAAGCCTAAATCGTCACTTCTCTAAAAGGCCCCTTTGGGGCCTATTATTCTGAGGCGCCGCTACTAATTTAATTTTTGGGGTACCCAAAAACCCTAAACATTACACCCTAAGCCCTAAACCCTAAACCCCAAACCCCAAACCCCAAACCCTAAACCCTAAACCCTAAACCCCACACCCCACACCCCACACCCTACACCCTACACCCTACACCCTACACCCTAAACCCTAAACCCTAAACCCTAAACCCTAAACCCTAAACCCTAAACCCTAAACCCTAAACCCTAAACCCTAAACCCTAAACCCTAAACCCTAAACCCTAAACCCTAAACCCTAAACCCTAAACCCTAAACCCTAAACCCTAAACCCTAAACCCTAAACCCTAAACCCTAAACCCTAAACCCTAGCCGCAGAACTCACCAACTTGTTGCGAGGCAGATGGCCGCATCTCGCGGAGGTGGCTGGAGGCAACTTCGCTAGGGATCAGGGCTTTGGGGGTATTCCGAGGGATACCTGGGTATGGGTTTAGGGTTTAGGGTTTAGGGTTTAGGCTTTAGGGTTTAGGGTGTAGGGCTCAGGGTTTAGGACGTTTAGGACTTCGGGGTAAAACTCCCCCAGAAACCACTAAAATCCTAAAGTCCAAAAACCTGCAAACCCTAAAACCCTACAACCTCTAAACCCTGAAGCCCTAAGACCTTTAGCCTCTAAAGCCCTCAAACCCAAACCCGAGAATCCCAAACCGCCAACATCCTATACCCAAACACTAAGAACCTAAAATTCGAAAACTCTCACACACTAAAGCCCCCTTAAAACCCTAAAACCCTAAAGCCCTCAAGCCCTAAAGCCCAACCCTAAAACTCTAAGAACCTCAAACCCTAAACCCTAGGTCCTAGGGTGCTAAACCCGAGCCCTAAACCCTGAAACCCTGACCCTAGCCCTAAAACTCTAAAACCCTCAGCCCCCCCCCCCCCCCCCCCCCCCCTGCAACGCTTGCGACAGGCTCAGCGCACCGGCCATCGGGTAGGCGGCTGCCAGGCTTGGGTTTGTTCTGATGAGATCTGGAGTTTAGAGTTTTAGGGTTTAGGGTTTAGAGTTTTTTTAGGGTTTAATTAGAGTTTTTAGGTTTGGGGAGGTTTAGGGTCTAGAGTTTTAGGGTTTGGGGTTTAGGTTTTAAAAAGGTTCAGGGTTCAGAGTTTCGGGCTTAGGGTTTGGGCCTTCTAAGGTTTAAGCGACACTAGGGTTTAGGGTTTAAGGTGTTTAGGGTCAGCGGTCATCTTGGGTTTAAGCCTAAGCGATAGGGTTCCATGGGGTCTAGGGTATAGGAGTTTCGGGATTTGGTCAAAGGACTCTTGCGCATGCCCCTAAGGTTGTACCCCTAGAGGCTCCCCTTAACGTACTCCGAATATGGCCCTGATACTGCCTTAAGGATCTTTAACAAGGGTCCCGCAGAACGTAAGGGTGCGACCTTGAGAACCCCAAGCCCTGAACCCAAAACCCTGAACCCTAAATCCTAAACCCTGAACCCTAAACCCTGAACCCTAAACCCTAAACCCTAAATCCTAAACCCTAAACCCTACATCCTACATCCTCTCGGGTCCTTTCAGGAGGAGAGCAGCGAAGCGGCAGCGGCTGCGGCCGAGGTGGCCACGGCGGCTTCAGAAGCTGCAGCCCAGGAGAGCCCCCCGGGTGCGTCACGTCGGGGTTTGGGGTTTGGGGTTTGGGGTTTAGGGTTTAGGGTTTAGGGTTTAGGGTTTAGGGTTTAGGGTTTAGGGTTTAGGGTTTAGGGTTTAGGGTTTAGAGCTTCGGATTTAGGGTTTAGGGTTTAGGGTTCAGGGCTCAGGGCTTAGGGCTTAGGGCCCTGTTCTAACAGAGGGTCCCGTTTGTGGGGTACCCTTTCATGGGGGTATAGGGGTTCTCTTGCAGAAGCTACATGTCTCCTGAAGATCTGATATTTGTTCTAGGTCTTGTCGTCACAAGTAGTTTACCCTAAAGGTCCTTGTAACTACCTAAATAGGGAATGCTTGGGGGCCTTAAGGTACTTCCTATGTAAGGAACTTGGGGCCCAAGTGTATTATAACAAGGTACACGGACCCTTGGGGAAATAGTTCCGAAAGATGAAAGCCCTAGTCCAGGCACAGTTGCGCAGATTGGCGCAAATTCCTACAATCCTTGGCAAAAAGGCGAGTTCGGGCTTCCCAAAGGGGGTTTCGGGACCCGAAACCCTAAACCCTAAACCCTAAACCCTGAACCGTTTAGGGGCGCATCTCTGGTTCAGGCGCACGCCGCCGCTGAAGAACTGCAGCAGAGTGGCGCAGGATCAGCCGAGGCCACACCTCGTTAGCATGAGTCACTGCCAGTCTCGTGAACTTTTCAGGGATTCAGGGTTTAGGGTTTAGGGTTTAGGGTTCAGCATCTCAAAGGTCAAGTGTTCGCTAGGTTAGCAGCTTTTCAAGTTCCCGAAAAGTACCCACCCAGAGAATCCCACGCCATTAAGATAATGCAAGGTTTCACACGCAACCCAAACTCTTAGCCCCAATTGAACCCCGGAAAACCCCGGAAAGCCCCGTAAACCCCCTAAACCCCCTAACCCCCTAACCCCCTCAAACCCCTGAACCCCCTAAACCCCCCCAAACCCCCTAAACCCTAAACCCCACCAAAACCCTAAACCCTAAACCCCAAACCCTAAACCCTAACCCCTAAACCCTAAACCCCAAACCCTAAACCCTAAACCCTAAACCCTAAACCCTAAACCCTAAACCCTAAACCCTAAACCCTAAACCCTAAACCCTAAACCCTAAACCCAAATCAGAAAGCCCGCAGCAAGGCGCAGGAGGCCCTCCGCAAGGCTGAGGAGGCCGAGGCCGCCAGCCGCCAGGCAGCGCAGGAGGCGCAGGGGTTTAGGGTTTTAGGGTTTAGGGTTTAGGGTTCAGGGTTTAGGGTTTAGGGTTTAGGGTTAATGTTGACTTACTGTTGGTTAGTAGGGAGTGAGGGAATGAGGGCACCCTATATCCCCCTATATACACCCTTTAAGGCATTACGTAGGGTACCCCAGTCCTTCATTCCCTACGAACGAACAGCAAGCTGACGAGGGCGATGGGTCAAATGTTTCTCTCTTCCTCTCTCTCTCGCTCTTTTTCTCTTTTTTTGGAGGGCGGGGGGGGGGGGGGGGGGGGGAGTGAGTTAAAGCCCTAAACCCTAACCGTTAAGGGAAGGGCGTACTGTTATTAGGGTTGACGGTCGAAGTGGCTTATTAGAGGCTCGATTGGCTTGGACAGACAGACATACACGGGTACAGTTGCAGGGCAGGGAGCGAGAGACGAGGGAGGGAGGGAGGGAGAGGGAGGGAGAGGGAGGGAGAGGGAGGGAGAGGGAGGGAGAGGGAGGGAGAGAGGGAGAGAGACAGAGAGAGAGAGCGAGAGAAAGCAAAAAAGGTGAGGGCGCAGGTGCACGGGTGGAGGGGGTGGGATAGCGAGCGAAAACCCTAAACCCTAATTAAACCCTAAACCCTAAACCCTAAACCCTCAAAGGGAGGAGGAGGTGGAAGAGCTTAGGCCTTGAAAGCGGGTTGAGACTCTGCGCGTGTCCTGGTGTTCAAGGGGCGCAGGTGCCCAGAGATCACAATGATAACCCCCGTATTGGAGGAATGAACCTAGAATCTGCTGAGGATCCCCATCAAACAAGTGTAAGGCACTGGGCTTTGGAGTACTATACTTTAATACTTTTTTGGTTTTGGGTTCCCATTATAGCTACTTATACCCAAAAAGTATATACTTTTTATTCCCGGGTCTACTCTAGAGGTAGGGGCACATTCCTTCATGAAGGGGTATTGGCTCTTTGGGTATGGCGCATCTTCATCGCTAGGGTGAATTGGGCTCTCTGGGTGTGCCACATCCTCGTTGCAGAAGACTTCTGGGGTAATCCAATGGGCCAAGAGGTATTAAAAGATAAACCCTAAACCCTAGACCCTAAACCCTAAACCCTAGATTCAGACAGCGGGAGGGGAAGGAGAACATTGAGAGGCAAAGATGTCAAAAGCGCGGCAACCATTCAGGCCCCAGAGACCAACACATTTTCTTTCTTGAGGAAGAGACCTTAACCCATATTGGGACCCTTGCTACAACTTAAGTACACTCCTTAGTGAAGGAGTAATTATTGGGCTACCCTAAACCCCAAACCCCAAGCCCTAAACCCTAAACCCCAAACCCTCAACCCCAAACCCCAAACCCCAAACCCCAAACCCTAAACCCTCTTGGGGGGAGGGAGGCGGTTTCGGGTCGCGCGGCCACCGCTTCCAATCAGGCTGCGGAGCGCAGCGCGCGGGCTGCCGAGGCTTGAAGCTAAAGCTGGCTGTTTAGGGTTTAGGGTTTAGGGTTTAGGGTTTAGGGCTTAGGGCTTAGGGTTTAGGGTTTAGGGTTCAGGGTTTAGGGCTCAGGGCTTAGGGCTTAGGGTTTAGGACTCAGCCTTTTCGGGATGTTGTGTTCTGCATATGTCGCATGATGGTAACCCATGTACAGCTCCTGTAGCGAAAGCCGAGCTTTTGCAGGTCATGGTCTGGAATGCTATCATCATGGGTTCCCCTACTACCCCCCTCTATACTACCCCCCCCTAGGTTCCCTCCTTAAATAACCTTAATTAGGCTTAATTAGCCCTAAATAGGCTTAATTATGAGGGACCCTAGGGGGGTAGAGTATAGAGGGGGGTAGTAGGGGAACCCCTAATGGCATGCTGCGCTCTTTTCTCGTGCAAAGCGTCTGAGACCCGCTTGGGATGCTCCCCCTTACTGGGAGGTTCATGGTACTTCGTAACAAATTGTAACTGTACTTCTAACCCACGTATAAGCCCCTTAAGTGCCCTAATATGGTTATAAGTGCAGTTATAAGTACAGTTACAATTAGTTCCTAAGTACCATGAGACTCCAAGTATACTAACAGTCCTTAGTGAAAAGGGATTGTAGTAGCCTTTTTATGATCCCCAGTAAGGCTTGTTAGTATAAGGGATTATAGTACCCCTTCTATACTCCCCAGCAAGGCTTGTTAGTATAAGGGATCATAGTACCCTTTTTTAATCCCCAGTAAGGCTTGTTAGTATAAGGGGGAACATTCCAACTGACCGCCATGAACTGAAGCAGCCACAGCCACTAACAGCGACACCACAGCTGCCAACGTTGCCAAGTCCCTTGCTGCTCGTGCTGGTGCTGCTGTCACACAACAATGATATCTTGTGGGTTTCCGATATTCGGGGTGCCTTGTTGGGGTCCTTATCACAAAGGGATTCCTTCTATTTGGGGGTCCATGTTACGGGTCCCTTTTTCTCGTAAACTCCCATTTGCCCGTGGCTAGTGGCTCGGTGGAGCTGAACGTCTCAAGTTCTCGACTCCGATTTGTCCAGTCTGACTGTGCTTTCTCGCTTTAGCGCTGCCGAGAAGCCGTGACAAGCTATTGACATGAAGACAAACTTGTTAGAGACACCCTGAACCCACCCATTGCCATGGAAACCCTCAACCCAGCTCAATAAACTTCGTCACTGCATGAAGCATACGCGTTCGACACTTGTAGCACCAAACCTCCGCTGCAAGGCGGAGCACGCTGCGAGCGAAGGGAAGGCGGGCTAAACCTTACGTCGGGAAATGTCGGGAAGTAGGGCTACAGGGTCTAGAGCTGCGTTTTATAGAAGGTCGATGGTCTTTGGGCTTGTGCTCTTTTCGCGTAAACCCTGCACCCTGAACCCTCAACCCTCTACCCTAAACCCTAGTAGGCTTGGGGTCGAGGGCTCAGGCATTCAGGATTTCGGGCTTAGGGGTGCGGATTTAGAGTTTAGGGCTCAGGATTTGAGGTTGAGGTGTCAGGGCTTGGGTTCAGGGTTTAGGGTGTAGGGTTTAGGGTTTAGGGTTTAGGGTTTAGGGTTTAGGGTTTAGGGTTTAGGGTTTAGGGTTTAGGGTTTAGGGTTTAGGGTTTAGGGTTTGGAGAGTTAGGGGTCAGGACCGATGATCGAGGGAAGCCGACTTGCTTCACGGACACCTGGATCATCGGGCACGTGCCTTCAAATACCCACAAGTCCTTCTAGGTTTGCCGTGGCCGCGGTATTCGGCTGTGTTCGGGGGGTTAGTATATCTGTGGAGGCAGGTACCATAGAAGCCTGTTCAGGCATGGTTTTAGGTACCTAAACCCTATCCCGCTGGGTTGACCCCCAAACCCTAAACTCTAAACCCCACACCCTAAACCTTATGAACCCTTCGGGTTGAAACCCTGTAAAGCCTACACACCCTAAACCCGAAACCCTCTGGCTTCAAATCAGTTTGCAAGGCAGTGGCCCGCAATTTCGGCATGGATGCCATGGGAAGCCGCTGCAACATGCTGATGACCGTCCAGGCCACAATTGTCGGTTTTGGGGGGTTTTGAGGTTTGAGGGGAGTTTAAGGCTTTAAGGTTGAGGGGAAAACAAAGGGGCTTAGGGGTTTCGGGATTTAGGGGTTTGGGGGGTTTAGGGGGTTAGGGTTTAGGGTTTAGTGGGTAGGGCTACCATGCAGGACAATTAGGTACCGCCCGACGCCCTCCCTAAAACAGCAGACACACTTAAGGCTCTTGGCGTGAGCCCTTTGGGCTTACGGGCGCATTCTTTCGGCGGGGAAAGGTTCACCTATGACCCCCCCCCCCCAAAAAAAAAAAAAAAAAAGTGCCACTCATCCACATTTTGTTAAGCCCTAAACCCTAAACCCCAAGCCCTAAACCCTAAACCCCAAGCCCTAAACCCTAAACCCTGAACCCCAAAACCCTAAACCCTATACGGGGGGACAACCAAGGAAGGAAATCAACTCCCCTAATCGCCCTGAACTTATATTTCCCAGATCGAACCAAGAAACAACCAAGAACACGGATAAGAGCAACCCAGGGGGGAAGGAAAGGGGGAAGGAATCCACACCCTTACCAAACCCTAAGAACCCAGGCACTTCTTTTTGAACTTGTGGCTTTCTGTTCAAGCCCATCTTGAGCCAAATACGATTACCGATTTCATTAACCCTTCCAACTTCCAACACTAACTCCTTTCTACAATACCAATTGCAGCTCCGCACTCCCCCTGTCCTAGGATTTCCTAGGACACATTGGAGATGCAGATCTTTTGGCCAAAAACTGCCATTACGGCAGCAGCCAGCTGCTTGAAATGCAAATTGTGGTTTAACGTCTTCCAGGACGGAATTATAGCACATTGGCTAACCTACTACCCATAGAGAATCTTTTTTCACCTTGATCCTCTCATCACTGAAGACTCCTTGGCCTTCTTCACCACAAACCGTGGTCTTCGCTACGCGAAAAGCTACTGACTCCTACTATCAGGGATTTCCATACCCTTAATAGTAACCACCACCTTGTCAGCACATTGGCTGTTCCAGCGCACCGGTCTCCAGAAAGAGAAAAACCATCCCTTCATCCATACCATCCAATCACTTCTTTTTCCGATTGTTGGCAATCTTGAGGTGAAGTTGCAGCAGAATATACTCCAGGTCCGAAATCGTAAGAATAGGATCCTGTATGCCCCTTTGAATTGAGGATACCAATCCTTCTCTCTTCGCATCCTCAATCGCCTGGCAAGATTGATCCAGCTCTTCATTCGCATTGGCAGACCCTGGTGCCTCCGCATCGGATGGACGATCCTTTTCCTCAGGATCTTGCACCATTACCACCTCTTCTTTTTTGGGACTCTGACTTTTCTCCTTCTTCTTTGTCTTTCCACCGACATTTGACTTTGTGCGCGCTTTTGAGGCTTTTTCCACTGCAGAAACCACCACATTGGATGATGATCCACCCTTCTCAATGACCGCCGGCATCTTCTTCGGCTTTGGAACCATGAGGGTATAAGGATCTTCGATAGCTGCAGCTTTCCTCTTCTTTTTTACCTTTTTCTTCTCCTCCTCAACGGCAACCTCCGTCTCCGAAGTCTCAACCACTTCTTTTTCGGCAGGAATATCTTTGCTGGACTCCCCTTCTAGGGACCTCTTTTTCCCTTTTTTGGGATCCTTTTCTTCTCCCAAATTGGCTCGCTCATACCATATCCTCAGGTCATTGACCCATTCTTCCACCTCCGCGAGCGAAACATCGTACGACTTCACTACTTCGAGAAGTTCCAGCACTGACAACATTTCAGTGGTCCACGAAACCCATACTTGATCCATGTAGTCAGCATCTCCAGTGATCTTCAGGAGTTTGAACAATGGGTCCGCCTCTGCTCGAGCCAAATCTGACTTGCCATTGGACAGAAATGAAATCGCCTCCATCAACAGTTCCGTCATCTTGGTCTCTTCGTCATAAACCATAAAATCCTCCTCATCATCACCGAACTGTTCAGGAGAGATCTCCTTTTTTCCACCATTTGCACCAGACTTTCTCCTTGGACCATCCCTTGGGGGCGTCCTTGGAGACCTTGGCCTCTGTTTTTCCAACGGAACCTCATGTCCAAAGACACACCTGTCACCAAACCGACACTTCCCAGACCGAGCAAACTGGACGCACCTCACACCAGTTGCATCATGCGAGAACTCACAATCCTTTCCAGCGAAACATTCTCTCCCTGCCACATAGTACTTGCACCAATATGAATGTAGCACCACATCATCTTCGGAATGGATGAATTTGCAGTCGTCACCAAATTTGCAGCGATCTTTCCCTTTGCCAAACCAATAGCAGAAACCCTTCTTCCTCTTCTCCAAGCGCTCTGCCTCATACCGGTCCATAGGGCGACTGTGCTCTACATGAACATTGCCATGTACCTGGGGACTGCTCCCTTCACCCGACGTGCTATCAGTATTTGGTGCTTGGAGTACAGCTGGAAAACCTGGCCTTGGTCCTACCACCTTCATGATCGGTTTTCCGCCAACTCCTGAGCCATGCTGAGACGATCCAAAAACATTGAACATCTTCATGAAGGCCTTCCTAGCGCCAATCTTCTGCACCCTTTTGATTGGACGTTTCATTGCTCCAACCTTGCATCCAGATGCATTCAAACGACGCAACCTTCTAAACCCAACTCTATGTCCCTTCTTCCAAAGAGCCATAAGAATTTTAGAGGCAGTAACATTCTCCACCTCTACCTTTTCCAATGATCCCTCACTTCCCGGAACAAACCCATCCATATCTGAAGACCTTTCCATCTTTTTTGACACCACTTCGTCGAGGTAGTCTTCTGAAATCCAGGGAAAGTTCCCCTTAGAGGAAGGATTGTCATCATTGTTTGGTCCTTCACCAGGATATCCTTTGGTGCTGTCAAAGATCTTACCAGTAGTGCGGTCCTGCATAGAGAAATTCGAAGCCACGCGGGAGTACACTGACCACAAGAAAATCCTTGTGTCCGCCAGTCTGGATGACCCACTGGATTTCTCCTCTTCCGGAGAAACTTCTGGCGCTTTGCCCTTCCCTCCAGTGTCACCGCTTGTCTCACCTCCAGCATCTTCAATGGGAATAAGGGATTCATTGTTCCCTTGATCAAGCACCGCATCCTCTAGTCCAAGAACTTCCAGCATCGCTGTCGAAGGATCCACCTCCTCATCCGCATCGTCGTCCATCCTTCTCCAGAGAGCCTCCAATTGGTCCGCACAAGTCGCCGCTTGAAGAAACTCCATCAACCGAGCCCTCCCGCGCTGCCAGAGAAATTCTGAAACCATCACCGACCCTTGTGCTCCCAGATTCAGGAATGGGTGAACCATTTTGGCTACCCTCGCCATAAGTTCAATATGAACTTCCATGCCTGGACTGCGGCTCCAATCATAGGCAATTGCCTCCATAGCAGTACCAAACTTGTCCGTATTCTTGAATTCCCCTTCCAGACCAGGAGACAACAAGGCACCCATCACCGAAAGAGGGTAATTCCCCACCGCCGGCAAGCACGGGTTGTCATGGAACGAATGATGCAGGTCAGTATAATATCCTTGATCTCTCCTTTGAAAAAGGAGTGTTCCAGTCCCTAGCTGGGCATTCATTTCATCCACTTGAACCATTTCAGCACATATCCTCTGTGCCAGGTGCGCCATTGCTGGCCAGACGGTACGATCGGTCAGACCGCGACGCATAACCCAATCAGTTGTTGGCGACTGGATCAGCGTTCCTGGATCATACACCATAACCATTGCACCGTCTCCCATTGACTGATCAGCATCGTCCTCCAGTGCCAGGTTCTCATCCTGTTCGCTTGCACCCTCGGATGACATGCTAATAACCAAATTTCGATCCATCTTATTGGACCCTTTTTGGCAATCTCTTTGCCCCATTGGCAACTTGCCAACTGCAACCTTCCAATAAATTCGAGTCAGAAGGCCTTTCACCAGCAATTGCTGAAGGTCACTCCTCACCGGACCACCATCCAACATCTTCGCATCATTACCACGGAGATCATTGCTCCCGCCTTCTCCTTCTTTTTGGTCGGTCTCCTCGCCAGAAATCTGTACTGCTCCTTCCGGCGCCGTCTCCTGTCCAGCCACTTCATGCCCAGGAAGAACTTGAGCGCTTTCAGAGACATTCACCTGTCCAGCAGCACCTTGCCCAGGTAAAACCTCATCCGTGGAGCCCACCGCCAGCGAACCAACCATAACTGAACCATCCCTTGTTCTTTTTTGAGACCGTTCAGCTCGACGAGAAGGTTGTGGTAGCGAAAAAACTTGTGAAGTCACTTCTTGGCGGGTCTCCCCCCGCGACGCTTTGTCGCGCCCTTCGCCAAGGTGAACCGATTTTTTCGGCCCATCATTGGAGCCTGAAGAACCACTTTGTGGAACATTGCCACGACTCGCAGTTCTCCACGAATCCCTTTCTTGCAAAAAGAGTTCCTTCAGGCGTTGTACCGCATTGGTCTCCTCCTCGCTTGAATCGCTTGAGGAAGCGGCATACGAGACCAAAGCCTCCGCCTGGTCATCATCATCCACCACATCTGCCCACGCTCTGCTGAATGGATACGACAAACCACCACGAGGTTTCACCGGCTCCAGTGGCTTCGGTTTTTCCACCACTTCCGCCAGTTGCACTCGTCGTTGTGACCGAGATCGTGGCACCTGTCGCACCTGTTTTTTGTCCAGCAAGGGCCTTCCCCTTCTTACAGGGTTTGATCTTGACCGATACTTTTTCGTTGGTGGATTCACCGGCGGCATTCCAACTCCCACCAACCGCAGCTTCTGTACGCACAACGGAGACCTCTGCGCAAGCGTCCAACCATCACGGTACCTGACCTTATCAAAAAGCTCCCGATAGGAACCTCTCGGCATAGTTTTTGCACCGGAGTCTTCAGCTTCACGCACCTGAGTGAGGGTTCGCACCGCCGCTCTTCCAGTCCCTTTGTTCCCAGAAGATTGTTGTACCCGTACAGATGCATCAGAAGGAACTGCCTTTTCCGGTCCTCCCGGTCGATATCGGACCTCACCCACCAATTGCAGAATTTTGCATGCGGTCACTTTGTTGATCCCTTTGTCAACCAAATCTTCCACAAAGATGAACTCTTGCAAGTCCGACACATTGGTCACACCAAGCGTAATCATCACCTCACTTACATGAGGGGTATACACCCACAGGTGTGCGTTGCGAGCCATCCAATTTTCAATCGGCTCCTCCGGATTGTGAAGCTGAGTACTAGTGGATGCAGCCACCGAATTCTTTTGCTCATCAGCTTCTACTTCATCCAGAATACCTTTTTCACCATCTTTTTGTGACACATTGGTCATTTGCAGTGCTTTTGGTGCCGAGGATGAGGAAGATTCAGCTCCCCCACTTGCAGGTGGCTGAAAAGTGCTTCTGTCCGAGATCTCCCATCCTCTCTCCTTTTCAAACCGGACCTGATTGGCCACGTGTACCAGGTGTTTCAGGAGTGTTGACCGCTCCTCGGACATCTCGTCGTGTGAGTACTTGCAGAAATTTTACCCTTTCCGGCAACGTCCTCGGAGGTAATAATCGAAACAGCAATTGTGGAACCCTGCGTCCCTTAGCGCCTTCCTGGAAGCATTGTCCCAAGATTTGCCGGGCTCCCAAGTCCCTTCCAATGCTACATCATCGTTGTGAAGGTACCTGCATGCAGTCCCATATTTACAAGCACCTTGATTGTAATACAAGCACAGCCGACCTTTTGGCTCACCTGACGTAGGCTCACCCTTTGATGCACCTTTGCCAAAATTGTACTTGGCCCAGAAGGCTAAATCCTCCCGCTCCTGCTGTGCCTCATCCACTGTACCTTCCTCTGTGGGAGGGTCACCGATGTTCCCGTCCTCATCATCAGCTTCTTGGCTATTCTTTGGATCAGTTGACCCCCCTTCTGGCCAACCTTCACCGTACCGACGATGCTCATAGGGACACCCATCGCCATTGCGACACCTTCCCTTATTGAAGAACCTGCACAGCTTGCTGTAACCAGGTGACAACACCGTCTTTGGTGTCATGTAAGCCTTTTTGTACTGGTCAGGATCCATGTAGGCTTCCATTGGCTTGTTCTCCCTTTTGCTCATGGATTGCACTGCACCATCAAGCTCCTGCAAAAATAGCTTGGTGTCCAACCAAAGCGCGTTCCAAAACTCCTCTTCCCCTTGATCCAGCACCACTGCCACCGCATCACCCACAACTGGTCGAGAAAATCTCCTTTTCCTACGTGCCAGTTCGAAGAGCGCGTTGTGGTACTGTGTTCGGGAAAAGGTGGTTAACTCCCCCAAACCTGTGTTTTCTGTACCATCAGGCTCCCAACCATCATCTTGCAAGATGCCATACGCGCGCCGAGCTTCCGCATTGAGGAATGCCTGATCCGCAACACACTCCTGTAAATCTTCCATCGGCCGACCTAACAGCATCCCAGTAATTTTGCCAACATAGGCTTCCTCTTCATTTCCATTCTCCAGAAGAGCTTTGTAGATCTTTTCTCCATAAAGTTGCCTTTCTTTTCGTTCTTCAGAAGACAACTCCTGTACCACAAGCTCTTCATCGGATTGCTCTTCCTCCTGTTTCCAGTCCCATTGACCGTTGGAATCTTGGTACCATTGACCAGCATACCATGAATCCGTCCACCACGTACTCCAGCCGCTGGGTTTCCACTTCCGCAGCGTCGAAGAAGAGTCCTCCACGTCCTCTTCCAAAACCAGAAAGGTGTCCAAGATTATGGTACCATCATCTTCCACTCGTTTCACTGTTCCATTGACAGTATCACCAAACTTGAACTGATATGCATTGTTCCCTTCTGCAGGAACCAATACATTCATATCCCCATGGTCCAAAAAGGCTCCATACCCATTGATGCAGCGCACTAGACCCATTATCTCATCTCCCTCTTGATAGCAATGTGGCCCAGGTGACTCCAAGGCTCCCGCTCGGGGCACTTTCTTTACACGCTCTTCAGAAACCATCTCTGTATCATCGGCTCCTGGCGCATCCTTTGTCTTCACCTTTGGGTCACACTGCTCGTCCTGCTCCACGAGTCCCACAAGCTCATCTTTTTTGTGCTCCTGGATTTCAGGACCTCCCTTTTTCTCCGCCAACGGCTTTGCCTCATCTGCTGTAGTTCGCTCGGTGTCGACTTCCGGTGAACTTCCAGACGGCAACGCTTCTCCCTTCATGGGAGTGGACCCATCATTGGAGTCCTTTGTCTCACCTTCTGCAGCAGGCAAATCTTCTTCCACTGCAGGGCAATTGAGTCGATCATCCACGGCAGGCACGCTTTCTTCCACCGCAGGCTCCTTTGGTTCCATGGCCTCCAAAGGAGAATTTCCACCATCATTGACCACAGCTGCCTCATTGGCTCCGGTGTAGCCCTTGTCATTTCGTTCCTCGCTGCTAACTTCAGGTTGCACCAGTGCGTCCACCTGTGAACCTCCATCATCAGCTGCTGCGGAGACCTGCGCCCCATTGTTGCAGTCGCCCGTGGAACGTACCACCACATGCACCTCAACCCGTGCTTCCTTCGCACTCCAGGTAATATCTGGCGCATCAACCCGCGCATCATTGGCGCTCCAGGCCTCATTTTTCAGATCATCCGTGTCTCCAGCTATTCCAGAAGCTTCTTTTTCCCCTTGAATGGCAGAATTCTTGGCACCAAACGAAGAGACCTCCTCAGTCGTAACACACAACTTTTTCTCTCCATCCTCCGAATCTCCAGGACCACCTTCCTGAACAACAGGTACCACATCCACCACTCGCTCTTCTGCAGCCGACACAGTTCCGATCACCTCATTGGGCATTTTCTCTTCTGGATCCACCAATTCCATCGCTGCCCCACCCTCAGAAAGCGCTTCTGTTTCTTCCCGATCCAGGTGTTGAGCTCCAGCGATGTTGGCTTGGTTCCCAGGAATCCCTTCCTCATCAGGAGAACCCGGGGTCGGGGCGTCACCATCAGCCCTAGGACCGCTATCCCTGATAGTAGAGGAAAAATCTTTTTCACCTAAACTATTTACACTACCCTGGAATGCCCTCGTAGACTCAGTCTTCGGAGTAGAGGATGAAGAATCCAGTGCCGCCTCCATTTCCAGCTCATTGCCCAAAGGAGACCCAACCACCTCGTCACTCTTCACCTTTTCACCTACCACCGGCAATGTCCACTTGGTTTCGTGCGTATCCAGGCAGTAATAATATTGTCTCCCATCTTCATGGAGGTGCAATTCCCACATTGTGCCATCACACGCTTGGATCAGATGCTCGTCTTTCCGAAAACCGTCCCTTTCAGAAACCTGTCGCATCTCGTCCTCTTCTTCTGACAGCTGTCGCAACCGTTCAGCCTCCATCTGTAGGATCTCCTCCTCCCCCATGGCGTATTCAGCAGCAGGTGCAGCTTCAAAGCCGTCCGCACCCTTCTGTTTGTGACCGCTTCCACCACCTTGGGAACTCGAAGATGGACCCTTTTTGATCTTGTTCAACGGCCTCCTGGTCGCTTGTAGCACTTCTCCAATCAGATCGGTCTGAGACTCTTGGTCTACCATTCGACCCGAAGTCGAAGACGACGGCTGGTACCCGTGTTTGTGTAACACTCGTAAAACAGTCACCTCCATTTCACGATCTATGCCACCAGTCGCATCCCAGTTCCTTTTTTCACCAGGCTTTGGCGGTACAGAAACAGCACGTCCTTCAGCTTCAGCATTGCTAACCATATCCCTATTGGGATTCATACCCGCATTGGGGCTTTCTGCAACCAAGGCCTCTTCCAGATGTACTTCAGCGTCGGGAATCACCTCTTCCAACACCGATCTTTCACCCAGAGACTCAGCTGCACCATTTCCAGCTCCACCATCTTGTCCACCATCCGAGGCAAGTTGGAGCCATCGCTTCGGGGAAGGCATTGCTTCTTGATCCCAAAAACCTTAAGACAACACTTAACCGCAGGGAACCTAATTTGGGCTCATAACCTACGGGGGGACAACCAAGGAAGGAAATCAACTCCCCTAATCGCCCTGAACTTATATTTCCCAGATCGAACCAAGAAACAACCAAGAACACGGATAAGAGCAACCCAGGGGGGAAGGAAAGGGGGAAGGAATCCACACCCTTACCAAACCCTAAGAACCCAGGCACTTCTTTTTGAACTTGTGGCTTTCTGTTCAAGCCCATCTTGAGCCAAATACGATTACCGGGTTCATTAACCCTTCCAACTTCCAACACTAACTCCTTTCTACAATACCAATTGCAGCTCCGCACCCTAAACCCTAAGGCCTAAGGCCCTAAGGCCCTAAGGCCCTAAGGCCCTAAGGCCCTAAGGCCCTAAGGCCCTAAGGCTCAGGTGTCCGGTTCAACTCAGTTCTACCCGCAGAAAAGAGTACCCAGCAACCCTCTCAATTCCAAGTTGTTTTTTGGGACTTGGTTAGGGTTTAGGGTTTGGGGTTTGAGGTTTTGGGTTTAGGGTTTAGGGTTTGGGGTTTGGGGTTTAGGGTTTAGGGTTTAGGGGTTTACGGCTTAGGGTTTAGGTTTAGGGTTGAGGGACGCTAAACTAAGCAGGTGCCCCTGGAGCAGACAGCTCCTCCACCCATGCCTAGCTACAGCTGGTCGCCACCGCCTCCGCCGCCAGGATGCTGGGAAGGGGTTTAGGGTTTAGGCTTTAGGGTTTAGGGTTTAGGGTTTAGGGTTTAGGGTTTAGTGTTTAGGGTGTAGGGTTTAGGGTTTAGGGTTTAGGGTTGGGGGCTATAGGTTTAGGGTTGAGGGTTTAGGGTTTGGCCCCCCAAAGTTATACCCGTGGGCTTGGGGACGCTTTCCAAAGATCCTCGAAGGGCCATATTAGGAGCATATTAAGGGAAATCTTAAACCCTAAGCCCTAAACCCTAGACCTTAAGGGGCACAACTTTAGAGGTAGTCCTGGATTGTTGGTTTCGGGTTCTTCAAGCTTTCAGATTTGGGCGTTTCGAGTTGTCAACTGAGGGTCCGCAGGGGTTCATCTTTCTTTCTCTCTCGCTCTCTCTCGCTCTCTCTCTCTCTCTCTCACAATCACTCTGACTCACTCGCTTCCTCCCTCTCTCTCTCTCTCCCTGCCCCCGACAGCCCTGCACCCTTGGGGACTGGATGGGCCCAAGAAGTTGGGATTCGACACCATGCGCGATCGTCATCCCTCTTCGTCCATATGTGCCATAGAGCTTTAAGGCGTCAATCCGAACCCAAGGACGGTCCGAAACCCTGAGCCCTGCATCCGAAACCCTGAAACCTCAACCCTAAGCCCGAGCTAAAAGGAACCTGACGCCCAAAGTCCCCCTGAACCCTGCGGTTTAGGGTTAAGGGTTTAGGGTTTGGGGTTTGGGGTTTGGGGCTTAGGGTGTACGGTAACCCGACACCCTGAAAGGAAGTTTCTGCGGCATCGACCTCGGCGCGACAAATGCACGTGTTGCCGTGTGGAATGACAACGACTGCGCCCTGCCGGCAAAGATGGGTTTAGGGTTTAAGCGGTTGACAGAGGATAGTTTCTAGCGCCGAGGACATGGGTGAAGTTGTGGCAGTTGCTTGATCTGGTCGCATGGCTTAGCGGTACCGATCCAGATTGGGTTTCTTTGGGTCCCATATATACGGTCAAAACTCATGGTGTGAAAGGTTCAAGGTCCACCAGAGTCTGGACCTTTCTTAACTAGGCAGGCTCGTTAAGAAAGGTAGATTTGAGGTGAGAGCCTTGAAAAGAATTCTTCTTCAACCCTACGAACCCTTCTGACCTCCAGCCCTCCACTCCAGCCCTCCACAGCTCCAGCCCTCCGGCCCTCCGGCCCTCCAGCCCTCCAGCACAGGGCACAGGCAGGAGGGCTGGATGGAGCCTTAGACTAGGCTGTTGAATGAGTAATTCCGTTTGCGTTGCGATTCAGACCCTGAATATAAATATTTTTCCAGTTCGAGAGTCTAATTTCTTGCTTCATAAAAAAAATTCTTAACGCAAAGTTCCACCGTGAAACCCTTATAAGGGACCTTAGGGGTTCTTTGGGGCTTCCTTAAGGGGCTACTTGGGTATATCGGGACTTTTTTGAGGTACATATAAGGGTTATGTAGGGGAATAAGATTAAGGGTCCCTTCCAGGGGGCCCTCCTTAAACCCCTTAACAAGCCCACTTGTGTGTAGGCGATTTTTGGTTAAACCCCTCAGAGGAGTCTTATAGGGAGCCTACGAAAAGAGTAGGTTTGGAGTTCTTAAGAACCCTGAGCTCTAAACCCCAAAACCCCAAATCCCGAAGCCCAACGCCCTAAACCCGAACCATTGATTTCACAAGTGTGGGGTTTCGGGTTTAGAAGGTTTATAAGGTTTAAGGCTTAGGGTTTAGGGTTTGGGATTTAGGGTTTAGGGTGAGAAAAAACCCTAGTCCTCAAGCCCTAGACCCTAAACACTAAACCCATCGAATCAGGCCCCAGCACACGAACGCCCGCGTTTTTAGAATCCTCGGGCGGTTCTAATAGTCCCAAAATCCCCGAAGCCAATGCCCCCCAAACCCTGTATGAAACATGACATCCCTGAGCCTCTACGAACCATTCAGTTTTAAAGTCTTAAAGTCCTGATACTTAGCCCCCCCCCCCCCCCCCCGCCCTCCAAACCCAGACCCTACACCCTAAACCCTAAACCCGAAACCCTAAACCCTAAACCCTAAACCCTGAACCCTGAACCCTAACCCCTAAACCCCTAAGCAGAGTCTCAGGTGCCGCCACCGTGCTTCCCAACGAGCACGGTCACTTTGAGACCCCATGCTGCGTTGCAGTCAAGGCAAGGTTAAACCCTAAACCCTAATTTACTAAACCCTAAACCCTAAACCCTAAACCCTAAACCCTAAACCCTAACCCTAAACCCTAAACCCTAAACCCTAAACCCTAAACCTTTAGGGGCTGCTGAGGCTGCAGGATTCTGGGACTTGGGCAGGCTTCATTTAGGCTTTAGGGCTTTAGGGCATTTTGTGGGCTTTGGTGCTTCACGGCTTTGGGGTTTTAGGGGTCTTGTATTTTAAGGTTCAGGTCTGACAGAACTTCAATAACCTCAACCCTAAACCGTACCCTCCAACCCTTCAGTCAGACACCTCAGCCCTAAACCCTAACCCTAAACCCTAAACCCTAAACCTTAAAGCGCAGGCCAAGTCTCAACATGGAGCCTATTTTCCTACCGTTGATTTATTTTGTTGCGTTATAGGGTTTAGGGTTTAGGGGTTTAGGGGTGTAGGGGGTTAGTGTTTAGGGTTTAGGGTTGTTTTGTTGCGGTATAGGGTTTCGGGAACGCAGGTCAAGGGAACTAAGTTTCGTTGCGAGGGTTTGGGAACACGGGTATTTGTTTGAGGCTTGTAGTTGATGAGAATACCTGTTCCCCAAATAGTTTGTAAACCCTCAGGAGCCCGAAATAGTTTCCCAAGAAGCACCCCTAGATCTTCGACCTTATATGTTTCAGGGTAGTGTCCCTAAGAAAGCAATACTCGTGCATTTTCTTGGAGGTACTTTGTCAAAGGTCACTGCAGCCTCAATCGGCTTGTGTGCCTGAGCCCTATAAGTTAAGTCTTTTGGGTTTGAGGGTTGAGGTATTGGGGTGCTTGGTGTAAACAAGGCCATCGCTCGGTTCACGCATCGCCTCCCTGAATAGACAGGACGGTCACATCTTGGTGGGCGACGCGGTGAAAGGGACACGCGCCGGCATGGCTGAATGTCCAGGGTACTCTTGAAAGGATGCATCTTCTACTGTAGATGCTGCATTCCACCTAGTCTGGAATATATAGGGGTACACGCTACATAGGACCAAAAAGGCATAGGGTTTATTTAGTCCAAGGCTAAGGCAAGTTACAGTACATGATCCCTTCAAATGGTCCCTTGCTTTCTTCCAAGGGTTCCGAAGCATGGGCTCTTGGGCTCTTGGGTTTTATAGGGCACACAAGGGTATACATAAGGATTCGCCCGAGTAAGGGCCGATATGGGCAATTCTAAAAACTAAAAACAATGACCTTCGACGAGGGTTCGGCAATCCCATTCGTTGGCGTGGAGTGTCGGTCTTCAAGGAGTTTGAGGAGACCCCAGGGTTTGGGGTTTAGGGTTTAGGGTTTAGGGTTTAGGGCCTTAGGAGCTTCATAGGGCTTAGGGGAAACCTAATGAGCTTGCTGAGTGCCTGTTAACCTGCTCCGTCCGCGTCCCGCGGTACCCCTGAATGGTTTCGCACGTGATTTCATAACGGAGCGTCCGCGACTGAATCCTCATCCCTATATCGACCTCCCGAACATGGAAGGCAAGAAGCTATCCAGTCCCTAATGCAATGCCCTAAACCCTAAGCCGAAAGCCCTTAAACCCTAAACACTAAGCCCTAAACCCCAAACCCTAAACCCAAAACCCCAAACCCCAAACCCTAAACCCTAACCCCCGCCGACTTCCTTTCGAACGTCTGAGGAGCGGTGCCCCAGCAGAAGACATTGCTGCTTGTTCGCAGGCTCAGAGGAATGCCTCTGCAGCTGGGGGTTCAGGGTTTAGTGTTTAGGGTTTAGGGTTTAGGGTTTAGGGTTTAGGGTTTAGGGTTTAGGGTTTAGGGTTTAGGGTTTAGGCATGTCTAGGCGGTTTAAATTTACGGTGACGTTTTTTAAATAAGTGGAGGGCGGCCAACCAGCAACGGCCAGGGGGGCAGTATAAAAGACCAGTTTAAATCCGCATGTTTTCGTGTTTATGCACTAGCCCCCTCCAGCCAAGCCCCCCTCCAGCCCCCCCTCCAGCCAAACCCAACCCCACCTCCAGGCTCCACAAACCCCCTCTCCACCCCCTTCAGCCAAGCCCCCCAGCCAACACCCCACCCCCAGCCAACCGCCCACCCCCTCTCCAGCCAACCCCCACCCCTCTCCACCCTTGCCCCTCCCGCCAACACCCTCAAACCGCCCTCTCTCCAAACAAACCGCCCCCTTCCACCCCCCCTCCAACCCATCTCCAGCCAACCCACCCCCCCTCTCTCCCTCCAGCCAACCCCTCCAACCCCAGCCGGTTTCCACCAGCCAACCCCCTCCAGCCAACCGCCTCCAGCTCCCCCCCCAGCCCCCCCCAAAACGCCTAGCCAAGCCCCCCGGCACAGCCAACCGCCCAGCCAACACCCCCCAACACCCTCCAGCCAAAGCCCCCTCCAGCCAACACCCCCCCTCCAGCACCCCTCCCGGTTTTTAGGGGGTGTTGGCTGGAGGCGGTTGGCTGGAGGGGGTTGGCTGGTGGAAACCGGCGGTGTTGGCTGGGGGGCTTGGCTAGGCGGGTGTTTTGGGGCTGGGGGGGGGGGTGTTGGCTGGAGGCGGTTGGCTCCAAACCCACCACCCCCAGAAAAACACCCTTTCAGCCACCCCCCTCCACCAAACCCCCTTCCAACCCCCCTTTCCAACCCTTCCAGCCAACACCCCCCTCCAACCCCTCAACCTCCCCAAGCCAACCATTCAACACTGAATTAAAAACACTGAATTGCATAAACTTTCCAGAACCCCAAGCCCGAAAACCTGGAGGGGGGAGGGGTGCTGGAGGTGGGGTTTGGTGGAAGGGGTGGGTGCTGGGTGGAGGTCAGTGGAGGTTGGCTGGCTGGAGGGGGGTGTTGGCTGGAGGGGGCTTTGGCTGGAGGGTGTTTTGGGGGGTGTTGGCTGGATGGGGGCGGTTGGCTGTGGAGGGGGGCTTGGCTAGGCGTTTGGGGGGGCTGGGGGGGGGAGGGGGTGTTGGCTGGAGGCTTGGGGGGGGGGGTGCTGGGTGGAGGTTGGCTGGCTGGAGGGGGGGGTGTTGGCTGGAGGGGGGGGGGAGGGCTGGGGGGGGGGCTGGGGGGGGGGGGGGTGTTGGCTGGAGGGGGGGGTGTTGGCTGGAGGGGGGCTTGGCGCGGGAAGGCTTGCTGGAGGGTCTATTTCCGGATGTTTAAAACGCTGGGCGGCCTGACGCCGCGCTCCACGGAGGTAGTATGAAATACCTGTTTGACTGTTTAGATGTCCGGGTATTTAAAAACAGGCACCGTAGGGTTTAGGGTTTCGGGTGAAAGGGCTCCGAAAGCCGTACTTCGAACCGCTTACCCAAAGAGGGACGCGAATTGAGAGAACTACTTAACCATGTTTGGGGGGGGGCTTCAGCCCCTTTTCTCGGTCCCCCCCCTGAGACAGAAGGCTTCGAATGAGAATGGGACCCCAGAAGGTGGCCATCATCTAGAACAATCCACCGCACCCTAGACCCTAAACCCTCAACCCTAGACCCCCAACCCTCAACCCTAGACCCTAAAAGCCTAAAGCCTAAACCCCAAACCCCAAACCCCAAACCCCAAACCCAAGTTCTTTGAAATCATAGCAGGATCATCATTTTCTGATGCTCTTATACTATTCCATCTAAACCCTAAACCCTAAACCCTAAACCCTAAACCCTAAACCCTAAACCCTAAACCCTAAACCCTAAACCCTAAACCCTAAACCCTAAACCCTAAACCCTAAACCCTAAACCCTAAACCCTAAACCCTAAACCCACACCCAGATCTATGGCGTCAAGCGGCTCTTGGGCCGGACCTGGGCGTGTCCGGACCTGGCCGAAGACCTCCGGCACCTGCCATTCCGGGCGCCCCGGCGTTTCGAGGTTTAGGGTTTAGGGTTTAGGGTTTAGGGTTTAGGGTTTAGGGTTTAGGGTTTAGGGTTTAGGGTTTAGGGTTTAGGGTTTAGAGTTGTGTTTGGCGAGACTCTGAGGAAGGTTTAGGGTTTATAGGGGTTGAGGGTTTAGGGCTTATGAGGTCTAGGGTCTGGGGTTTGGGGAGGTGACATAGTCCCCGTGTGCGGCCCCCTACCTCTTTTTGAAGTGTTCTGAAGTATGTGCCCCTTGTGTCGCAACAGGGGTTTAGGGTTTAGGGTTGATAAACCCTAAACCCTAAACCCGGAGCCCTAAACCCTAAACCCTCATGTAGTATATATGGGGTATATCAGGGTTTCCCAAGAAAGGACCCGGCGCCCGGCCCATACTAAGTAGACCCTGGGAGTTTAAGGTGGGTGCGGGGCTTCGGGATGTTAAGGGTGGTAAGCGTTAAGGATCCGGGGGGGGGGGGGGGGGGGGGGGGGCTCTGGCTGAAAGGTTTAGGGTTGAGGGTTCAGCGTTTAGGGTGGTTGCACGAACAACATGGAAACAACATGGAGTCCTCGCTGAAGTCTCACCTGTAGATTGGCCGCTAGGCTGTAATTTTGTAAAACACTAAGAAGTCAGCGTGTGGGCTTAGGGTTTAGGGTTTAGGGTTCAGGGTTTTAGGGTTCAGGGTTTAGGGTTTAGGCTCTAGGCTTTAGGCTTTAGGGTTTCGGGGTTATTGGGCTTGCAGGTGCGAAGCTTCAATTGCAGAGGCATCCTGTTACGTAGCTTCAACCCTAACCCCTAAACCCCTAAACCCCTAAACCCCCAAACCCCTAAACCCCTAAACCCCTAAACCCCTAAACCCCTAAACCCCTAAACTAAACCCCTAAACCCCTAAACCCCTAAACCCTAAACCCACAGGGCCTCAATCCATTGGTTTTGGTGTAACGCCCAGGCGTGCATCCGCCTGCACGCTCCTCCCATCATGAGGCAGACACATGCGAAGTAGGGTTCTTGAAGTGCTAACATCCCCAAAAGGACACCAATGCCATACACTCACCCAAAGCATGGAACCCTTAAATAGATTAGAGGGTTCTAACGGGAGCCTTAGGGAAGCTGAGGCAGCCTGAGGGAGTAGTGGGGAGCATTAGGAAACCCTAAACCCTAAACCCGAAACCCTAAACCCTAAACCCTAAACCCTATATCAAGAAGGTAATCGAGGGCAAGGGCCACTCTCCCCTCGTCATCCCTGTCCGGTGGGGCGACGAGGAGACGCCCATCTGCATTGGTTCAAGCCTTTCTGAGGAATCATTCGGATTTGGGGCTTTTGGCTTGGGGTTTAGGGTTTAGGGTTTAGGGTTTAGGGTTTAGGGTTTAGGGTTTAGGGTTTAGGGTTTAGGGTTTAGGGTTTAGGGTAGGTTGCGCGAAGAGCTCGCATCATGATAAAGGGTACAAGGACTTACCGAAGCTTGCTTTCACTGCAGGAGTGCAGGGGTGGCAGTGTTAGAAAGCAACCCTAAACCCTAAACCCTACACCCTAAACCCTAAACCCTAAACCCTAAACCCTAAACCCTAAACCCTAAACCCTAAACCCTAAACCCTAAACCCCAAACCCTAAACCCTAAACCCTAAACCCTAAAACCCAAACCCTAAACCCTAAACCCTAGTGATATGCATCGTGAAGCTCAGCCTCCCAATCCCTGAGTCCCAGCTCAAAAAGCCCTAAACCTAGGACCCTCCTAAACCCTAAACCCTATACCCTAAACCCTAAACCCTAAACCCCAGTGATACCTCTGCATGTTGTTTCTTTTCAAGGGGGTCCGGTTTCCCTTCGAAGGGTTTCCTAGAACCTATAGCTTGCTCGAGTCTGTGTCCAAGTCGCAGATGAGTTGCGGATGCCCGGAACCCCAAACCCAGACCCTTAGGGTTTGGGATTTAGGGCTTTAGGGTTTAGGGTTTAGGGTTTAGGGTTTAGGGGTGTAGGGTGTAGGGGTTTGGGGTTTAGGGGTTTACGGGTTTAGGGTTTCGGGTCTAGGGGTTTAGGGTTTGAGGGTTTCGTGTGTAGCGTTGCCCCCTCCAACGCCTGTGCGGCGGGAATCCCGCTTGCAGCCTAAAACCTAAACCCTAAACCCTAAACCCTAAACCCTAAACCCTAAACCCTAAACCCTAAACCCTGCATCAATGAGGAAGCTCCTGTCGCCGGAAGATGTTCTGGTGCTCATCCTGCGCAGCGTGGCTCCCGTATCCTTGTAGGGTTCTTAAGGGAGGGTTTAGGGTTTAGGGTTTAGGGTTTAGGGTTTAGGGTTTAGGGTTTAGGGTTTAGGGTTTAGGGTTTAGGGTTTAGGGTTTGGGGGGGAGGGGGGGCCTAATACTCGCCACCTATTCCCTAAGGCTCCCAAAGGCCTCCCTAAGGTTTCAGAGGTACCTACCCCCCATGAACCTCCCTCCCATAAGGCCGTAATCATATCTTGGCTCTGATGTAATTGGGGTAAACCCTACACCCTAAACCCTAAACCCTAAACCCTAAACGGCCCTAAACCCTAAACCCTAAACCCTAAACCCCAAACCCTAAACCCTAAACCCTAACGCTCGGGGGTTAGAGTCCGGGATTCAGCAGTGAGTGCTGAATCCTTGCCACTTCTCTACCACCTGTCTTCTAGGACCCAAAGTAGGGCCTTATTCCCTTCTTGAGGCTTTGGCTTGCAAAAGGGTTTAGGGTTTAGGGTTTAGGGTTTAGGGTTTAGGGTTTAGGGTTTAGGGTTTAGGGTGTAGGGGTTGGTTTGCGTATTGTCCTTGCCCTGTAGCCGCGGCCAGCGGTAAATTCACTTTTGAGTACCCATTTTTGGTTTCCAGTACGGCTGATGGCTAAGAGTCTTACATTTAGTTAGTTGGTCTCCCTTCTGAACCATGAGGCTGTGGGTTTATAGGGTTTAGGGTTTAGGGTTTAGGGTTTACGTAGGGTTTCGGGTTTAGGGTTTAGGGTTTAGGGTTTAGGGTTTAGGGTTTAGGGTTGTGGCAGTGTTGGAAGAACAGAGGTCTGAAACGCTAAACTCGAATAATATGCTTTGTACCTGTTCGGGCCCCTGTTTCAGTACGGCCCCTGTCGCTTTAGGGATCTTGGTGAGTTCCAGAACTGTTGCTTTCCAGAGTATCCTTAAGGGTCCCCTTTGCCTATATGTATACATGTAGACACATTCTCATCTGAATCTATATGTACGCGGGCCCTAAAGCTACTTTTTAGGAACCCCTTTAAGGCCCAAGTATATATCATATAGGTACCTGAAGCTACTTAAAAGGAATCCCCTTAAGGCCCAAGTATAGAGTATGTAGGTACATGGACCCTTAGGGTATCCCAAAGGTGAGATCAGGCGCACCGTTGTCACGTACACGGGCATCGAGGAAGACGAGGACCCAGTGCTACCGTAGCAGCACGGTGGCTTCATAGTCCCCAAGGTGTAGCACTGAACAACCCAAAGCCCTAAACCCTAAACCCTAAGCCCTAAACCCTAGATCCTAAACTAATCCCATCTAAACCCTAAGCCCTAAGCCCTAAGCCCTGAACCCTAAACCTAAACCCTAAGGTGTAGGGTTTAGGGTTTAGTGTGTAGGGTTGAGGGTGTGCAGGGTTGAGGCTAGGAACGGAAGCCTGAACCCCAAAAACCCTGCTAAACAGTACGTTTAGCACTCCAATACCTTGTGTTCCTCGACCACCACTCCCCCTAAACTGAGGTATCCAAGTCCTTTTCAAGTCGGCCCGTTTTCCCTTTATTCAGGGTCGGGGTTCCCATATTATCCCCTTAAAGCAAAAAAGGGTACCCTTTTTATTCCTAGGTTACCTCTGGGTCTAGTAGTGTCGTCCCTAGAAAGTAGCACCGAAGGTTTAGGGTTTAAGCTTTAGGGTTTAAATTGTTTCCGCTAGGAAGCCGGACAAGCATGTTTCACCTCTACCCCCGAAGCCCCTAAACCCTAAACCCTAAACCGTAAACCCTAAACCCTAACTCCTAAACCCGAAACCCTAAACCCTAAACCCAGATCACCCAAGCCAGGACATCGGCGCTGTTATCAGTGTCCCAGCCTCCTTCAACGACAAGCAGCGCCAGGTGATGGCTAGGATTTTGATGTGCTTACAAGTATAGGGTGAAAGGCAGCAGGCAAGGCAACTATGCTTAGAACCTTATTTGGGGTACTGATACCGTCACTTATGTATATGCACCCGTGGACCTCCAAGTACTATATGGTAGGTAACTCAAACTTTAAGTACTCCGTAGACCCTAAACCCTAAACCCTAAACCCTAAACCCACTTGCATACAGAATCATCAGAAATGCTGGCCACAGTGTGCGGAATCTCGTCGCTGAAACCTCGACCTCCTCAGAGGTTTTTGAAAGTGACCCTCAATGGCCCTTACCTCGGGTTTTCGGGTTTCGTGTTTGGGGTTTAGGGTTTCGGGTTTAGTGTTTGGGGTTTAGGGTTTCGGGTTTAGAGTTTAGGGGTTTCGGGTTTAGGGTTTAGGGCTTGGGGTTTAGGATCCCTAGATCCGTCTAAACCCCCTAGGCCGAAGCAGCGTCAGGTCACGAAGTTGGTGGCAGAAGCAGCAAATTTCAAAGTTTGCAGGACGAGGGTTTAGAGTTTAGGGTGTAGGGTTTGGGGTTTAGGGTTTAGGATTTAGGGGTTAGGGTTTAGGGTTGGGGAGGGGGGTGGGAGTAGGTGCAGGTGAAAAATGACTGCTTGTTGAGTACAAAATCTTTGCTTTGTTTCTGGACCCTACTTGGTAGTTACACTTCTAACCCTGCTTACAACTACATGAACCTCCAAGTACACTCCTGTGAGGATCATCAACGAACCCAGTGCCGCTGCCATTGCTTTCGGCTTAGACAAGCTGCTTGGCCGTGCCAGTTGCCTTCTACCACTGCTGGGGAAGGACTTCTCTTCTTAGTAGCTGAGTAGGTAACCTTTACCCTTTTGGGGTATATATATATATATGTATGCTAATATATATATATATATATAGATATATACATATATATATATATGCATTCATATATATGTATATATATATATATATCCCAGCGTGTGTCATACGGTCCCGAGCATCTCGTGTGTGTCCTTCGGACTCTTGGGCCCTACATAATCCCTTAAAGGGTATATAGGGGGATATAGGGTACCTCATTCCCTCATTCCCTATTAACCAACAGTAAGTTTCAGAGAGGCTGAAATGTTCCCTCTTAGGGTTTAGGTGCCCCCTAGCATGGGTTTTCTGTGCTCAGCAGTCGTGAGCGAAACCCTCATCGACCCGAAACCCTAAACCCTCACAGACCCTAAACCCGAAACCCGAAACCCTAACCCTGAACCCAGAACCCTAAACCCTAAAGCCTGGACCTTATCGAACCCAAATCCACATTCAGCCCAGGCAGTACCCCGAGCGTAATGTGGTCATCATCGCCGCTTGACAAAGAATGTCATACTGTGCCGGTCTCTGTGGAGGTCCTAGTACGACATGAAGCAAATGGGCCGCGGGTGGGTGCTATTTGCTCAAGAACCCCCCCAAAAAAAACACATAAAGAGTTTTACTTAGATGGGTAATACGGATGATTATCTTTGTTTTTTTGTTTGTTCTTTGTGTGCAGGGGGGGGGGGGGGTTCTTAAGCAACTTGTAGATACAGGGGATAAAGGGTCTAAACCCTGAACCCGAATCCCTACTTCCCTAATTCCAGACGAAGAACTAGCATGCTTGGTTGCTGTGAAACTTGAACCCCCACAGGGGTCAAGGTTTGTGGGCTTCCAGCATGCCCAGTAGTACCCGAATTCCGTTTCGGGTTAAGGGTTTAGGGTACAGGGCCTAGGGTGTAGTTTGGGGTTCAGGGTTCAGGGTTTAGGGCAGGGCCTGGTTTAGGGTTTAGTGTTTAGGGTCTACATTTGTTTTAGGATATTTGCTGACGCCCCTGGGGCATCCTAAGCGCTAGACCCTAACCTCAAACCAACCCTGAACTCCTATACAACCCTGTGACCAAAAGAAGTGCTACGGTTGATGATATAAACCCTGCATGACCCATAATGAATAAGGAATATACCACAATTCCCAGAATTTGGGGTCCTTAGGTAATGCTGAACCCTAAACCCTCAACCCGAAACCCTAATTGGGAAGTAAGGACATGGGGGGTTGCACCACCGACGTGAACGTCATGACCATCGAAGATGGCATCTTCGAGCAGCGCATTCTGCATTTTTACAGGCTTAAGGGCGTAGGGTTTAGGGTTTAAGGTTTAGGGTTTAGGGTTTAGGGTTTAGGGTTTGGGCTGTTCCCCCCTTATGCTAACAGTCCTTAATAGTGAATATAGTCCCCCCCCTATTATGTTCCTATGACAATCCATATTGAGGACTGTAAGTATTTGGGGTTTTGAATTGAGGTTTTAGGGCTCAAGCGGCTGAAAGGTTTACGAGTTTGGAAGTGAAGTTGCTTGAGAACTAGCCACGAAACCGCGCGCCCAAAATGGGTTTAAAACATGTTCCGGGCCCTGCTGAGGCATGCATCGTGCAGTAGTCTATTCCTTTTCGTTTCGGTTCTCAGAAGCATCAAACATCTTCAACAACTTCAAAGGTCGACACCGATCCAACAGATGTCGCAGGAACAGAGGTCCGGGACACGGACTCGGCACAGATGTCTCATAGGTGTCGACTAATTCAATTACCAAGTTAAGAAATGCAATACTGTGAAAAAAGGCTGTCAAGAAGAAAACAACCGAGGCGCCACCATCCGCACATAGGTATGACACCTGTCCGGGGTGCATAAACTCAAAAAAATCGAAATACTCAAACCATTAACTCAAGAACTTCGACAACTTCAACGGACGACACCGGTCAAACAGCTATTAATTTTCGTTATGGTATGACTTTTAATAAACTGCCAGAAGCCTTCTCGCCAAATAAAACCCGTTCAAGACATCTCGTATGCATTTTTTTATTGCATCCACTACTATATTTACAGGGCTTTTCTGCTAGAAAGAACCCGATTTGAAACATTTAATTTTTAATTAGGACGGTGTATTGCAGAGCAACTATTGGTCATCTACTCCCCGGAAGACATTTGAGGCAGAGAAGCTGCTGTAAGAGATGATGTCCGCGTGGTCGTGTTGTCCTGTGGCTGGCAGTTGTCCATTCGGATCGCATCTGCTTGTACTGCACACCCTTGGCTCAGAAAAGAACAGCCTCTGCGCCCAGCATGGCGAATTTTCTCCGGGGAATGAGGAGCCACAGGCGCAGTCTTCATGACCTCTGACAAGTCTTTGACTCGCATTATACATGACGACTGCAGGTCGAGAAAAGTCAACGTACTCCTCTTTTGGATGAACACGAAGAAACGGCCCTTCCGTGTTGAGCGGTGGAAGGCCTCAACACGTGTGTCTTCCAGTTCTAGAGTAAACACATTTAACATCTAGTAACAAGCATCAGGTATACAACAGCACGCTCCTCGCTGACTTTATCGAGCATGTTGACCACGAGAACCAGCGTGTTTTTTCGTGGTTCCCAATGGGTCGAGGAGTCATAGGCCGGGCGCTGTCTGAAATTTCACCACGTCAGCTTTTGTTCATGAAAGAATGAACAGGACCCCATTCCCGAGTACGCGACTTCAAGACAAAGCGCTTCATGCTGTGTGGTCCATGCCTTACACATGTCATGTGCCTCCTTCATAATCATTCTTTTAAAGCATGCCTATGACTAAGGACCGGGGCGAATCTTCCGCTGAGCTGCTGCAGGCGTTGCGCGGCGAGGCAAAAAAAAGCCGAGCGAACTGCGTGTGCTTTCAAGCAAGCTGTAGCCGGAGCCCTAAAGTTACACATCGTTCTCCAGATTACATAAATCGCATCTTCCTTCCAAAATTTGCTGAGTCAGGATTTACAGTCGAGGGCTCCCTTTCTCTCTCTTTCTCTCTTTTTCTCTCTCTCTCTCTCTCTCTCTCTCTCTCTTTCTCCCTTGCTCTCTTTTTCTCTTTTTCTTTTTCTCTCCTTCTTTCTTTCTTTCTCTCTTTCTCTCTGTCTCTCTTTCTCTTTTTCTCTCTTTCTCTCTTTCTCTCTTTCTCTCTTTCTCTCTTGCTCTCTTTCTCTCTTTCTCTCTTTCTCTCTTTCTCTCTTTCTCTCTTTCTCTCTTTCTCTCTTTCTCTCTTTCTCTCTTTCTCTCTTTCTTTTTTTCTCTCTTTGTCGCGTAACCCTGCGCAAGTAGGGGGGTAAGGATGAGACTGGTAGCTGGTCGCGATGGAGTTTGTCAGCTTTTTGGCACAGGGCACCCTAAACCCCAAACCCCGAACCCCAAACCCCAAACCCTAAACCCTAAACCCTAAAACCCAAACCCACCCTTTCTGGTCTTAGTAGAAAGTTCCTCAAGTGCTGCCCAGTTGCAGGGCACACTTCTGGGTATGTACTGGAAGATCCTTGTAGTTGGGTTCCCTTTTTGGACCCAGAGAAAGTGCCCTAGTTCCAGAATGCCCGACGAAGCGACCAGCAAATTGCGGGGTCTTTATGCAGTAGCCCCGCCTCACGGCGGAACGGTTTAGGGTTTAGGGTTCAGGGTTTAGGTTTAGGATTTACAGGGTTTAGGGGCCTGTGAGACCCTCAGCCCGAAAGCCCTAACCGACCCCGCCCATCCGAGGATCAAGTCCACGGCAGGCTCTGGCCGCCTGGGTGGTGAGGACCCTTTTTATGCCCTAAACCCTTAACCCTAAACCCGAAACCGGTACGTTCCGCAATATCTCGGGGCCGTGTGCTGGGTGTCCCTTTGACATGGGTTTCAGCCCTAAACCCTCAAACCAAATCCCTACCAAACCCGTTTGAAGCACTTTGGGGCAAGCAGAGGGGTGGACGTGGCTTGCTGGTTCTGACTAGCTACTTACTTCTCCAACAGCTGAACTTTAAACTTTTTGGGTTTCCTTATTTAGTAGGAATAATAAAGTTTAACCTTTTTTCCCCTTGGCTATTGGAGAAGTAAGGCTAGGGGAGCCACCTGAAGATACTTTCTACAGCCGGGCGAAAGGGAATTGGGAGCCTGAGGAGCCAACTTATGGTTTAGGGTTTAGGGTTTAGGGTTTAGGGTTTAGGGTTTAGGGTTTAGGGTTTAGGGTTTAGGGTTAGGGTTTAGGGTTTAGGGTTTAAGGTATGTTCCTGAAGTAATGGTGTATTCAACTTCTGATTTAAGTTTTTCACTTCAATAAAGGCAGTTTTAAGGGTTCTTTTCATGGGTTTCCCTGCTACCCCCTTCCTAGGTACCCCCCTGAACTAGCCTTATTAGGCTTAACTATCCCTAAGCCCTCAACCCTAAACGCTAAGCCTTAATTGTTGGCGGCTGCCCATGATCTTTGGGTAGCCCGAGGACCTGGATGCACGCCTGCTAGCGCCTTCGGCTGGACGTAACAGTGGGAGAGCGGAGGTCTTGAAAGATATAGGGTTTGTTTTGGGGGTTTGGGGTTTAGGGTTTAGGGTCCAGGGCCCTGGGTCTGCCCCAAACCCCAAACCACCCATGAGATTCGAGGAACACTGCCTGGCACAAGTGTCTCACGAGCACCTGGGAAGCCCAGTGGCACATTTTTTGCCCTTTTGTTGCGTTCCTATAATTATAGGTTCGGGTACCTTTATAAAGATTGCCCTAAACCCTAAACCTTAGAACCTTAGAACCCTAAACCCTAAACCCTAAACCCTAAACCCTAAACCCTAAACCCTAAACCCTAAACCCTAAACCCTAAACCCTAAACCCTAAACCCTAAACCCTAAACCCCAATCAGAATATGCCTACTTCGCCTTGCTTAAGGCACCCGGACGTGGACCTTCGCACGCGACCGAGACCGCTCCGACGGCTGCAGACGGCGTGCGAGCGCGCGAAGCGCACGGGGCTCAGGGGAGCTGATTCTCGCAGGGCGTAGGGAGGTTTGGGTTTTGTGTTTTAGGTTTAGGGTTTAGGGTTTAGGGTTTAGGGTTTGGGGTTTGGGGTTTGGGGTTTAGGGTTTCGGGCACTTCCTTACTTGTGAGGTATTGACGAGCAAGCTGAGCATTTCCTACTTGCTTTGTGAGCTACTTCGAAGTTGTCTTGTTTGATGCCTCAAATTTGCTCCCCCTGCCTTCACCCTAAGCCCGAACCCGAAACCCTGAACCCCAAAGTTTAGGGTTTGAAACCCTAAACCCCTAAACCCCTAAACCCCTAAAACCTAAACCCTAAACCCTATAACTGTACTTATAACCCTACTTATAATACCCCTAAAGGGCCTTATAGGGTTTATCCCACTTATAAGTAGGGTTAGAAGCCCAGTTATAAGTGGTTAGTAAGTACCATGAACCTCCAAGTAACCCTAAACCCTAAACCCTAAACCCTAAACCCTAAACCCTAAACCCTAAACCCTAAACCCTAAACCCTAAACCCTAAACCCTAAACCCTAAACCCTAAACCCTATCAGAGCGATCCTTCCTCTCAGGCACTCTGAGCCACAGCTACCAGGCCCAGATCGACCTCGAGGCGTTGATCGAAGCTGGGCTTCGGTTTTTGAACGAGGGAACCAACTGGGGGGTTCAGGGTTCAGGGTTCAGGGTTTAGGGTTTAGGGTTTAGGGTTTAGGGTTTAGGGTTTAGGGTTTAGGGTTTAGGGAACATTGTTTTGTTTTCTAGGATTGCCCTTAAAACCCACTGAAAGATATTCCTAAGTATGATCCTCTTAAACCCAAAAGGGAAAGTATGAATTATGAGTTATCCCAAGGACGTACCCTAAACCCTAAACCCTAAACCCTAAACCCTAAACCCTAAACCCTAAACCCTAAACCCTAAACCTTAAACCCTAAACCCTAAACCGTAAACCCTAAACCCTAAACCCTAAACCCTAAACCCTAAACCCTAAACCCTAAACCCTAAACCCTAAACCCTAAACCCTAGCCCTAGCCCTAAACCCTAAACCCTAACCCAAAACCCAGAGCTGCTTAGGATGAACACGACTTCTCCTGCGTGGTCACACGCGCGCGCTTCGAGGAGCTGGTGAAGGAGCACCCTAAACCCTAAACCCTAAACCCTAAACCCCAAACCCTAAACCCTAAACCCCAAACCCCAAACCCCAAACCCCAAACCCCCCTCCCTTACGAAACCTGTGAAGGAGCACTTGCAGCACTTGCTGCGGCTGATCCAAGAGGCTCTGAAGGATGGCGGCCCGTTTGAACGGTGAGGGTTGATTAGGGTTTAGGGTTTAGGGTTTAGGGTTTAGGGTTTAGGGTTTAGGGTTTAGGGTTCAGGGTTCAGGGTTCAGGGTTCAGGGTTCAGGGTTCAGAGGTTCGTCACCGTAGGCACGCCTGGTTCGTCGGCATGGGCACGCCTGGGAGTTTAAGGCTTACATATGTATATATATATATATGCATATATATATATATACATATATATATATACATATATATAGGTAGGAGGGGTTTAGGGTTAGGGTTTAGGCTGCAGGGTTGAGGGTTTAAGCCAACATCCAGCTTGAAGGTTTGCAGCATGCAGGGGGGGGCAGTGAGTCCCAGCTTGGGAAACCGCAGACCAGAGCCCACAGCAGTTCCCCGACAATTGCCATGATGTTCTGACAGTGCGATGATGAGCCGTTACTACGGTTTGGGGTTTAGGGTTTAGGGTTTCGGGTTTCGGGTTTAGGGTTTAGGGTTTAGGGTTTAGGGTTACATGTGAAAGAAGTCTGACCTTGTGCTGCTTCCCCACACACGCGCACCATGCCCAGGTGGTGTCCCCAAGGAGGGCATTGACGAGGCGCAGCCCTAAAACCCCAAACCCTAAACCCTAAACCCCAAACCCCAAACCCTAAACCCCAAACCTTAGACCCCAAACCCTAAACCCTAAACCCCAAACCCTAAACCCTAAACCCTAAACCCCAAACCCTAAACCCTAAACCCTGAACCCGCACGTCCCGAACGACCAGGTGGTCCTCGTTGGAGGCTGCGCCCGCATTCCCAAGCTGCAGGAGCGCCAAATGGGTTTAGGGTTTAGGGTTTAGGGTTTAGGGTTTAGGGTTTAGGGTTTAGGGTTTAGGGTTTAGGGTTTAGGGTTTAGGGTTTAGGGTTTAGGTTAGGGTTTAGGGTTTAGGGTTTAGGGTTTAGGGTTTAGGGTTTAGGGTTTAGGGTTTAGGGTTTAGGGTTTAGGGTTTAGGGTTTAGGGTTTAGGGTTTAGGGTTTAGGGTTTAGGGTTTAGGGTTTAGGGTTTAGGGCTTAGGGTTTGGGGTTTGGGGTTAGGGTTTAGGGTAAAAAAGCACCTGAAACCTTCAACGGTCCTAGAGTCCCAAACCCGAGTCCCGAAACCCTAAGACCCTAAAATCCGAACGAAACCCGAAAGCCCTAAGCCCCTAAACCCTAAACAGCCCTAAACCCGAAACCCTAAACCCTAAACCCGAAACCCTAAACCCTAAACCTTAAACCCTAAACCCCCTCGAAGAGCCCTGGAAGCACCAAGCGCCGGCAAGCGAAGTAAGGGCACGCGCTCGCGCAGGAGATGGTGAAGTCGTTCTTTGGCAAGGCCTGGGTTCTCCTTCCATTTCGGGTTTAGGGTTTAGGGTTTAGGGTTTAGGGTTTCGGGTTTCAGGTTTTTGGGGTTTGGGGTTTCGGGTTTTAGGGCCTAGTGGTTTGGGGTTCGGTCAGACTTGCGTTTTCGGGCTTGTTTTCTTGGGGGGTCACCTTCTAGGACCTCTTGGCCCTTACCTGGGCTTTGGAGTACTATACTTTGATTTTAACCCTAAACCCTAAACCCTAAACCCTAAACCCTAAACCCTAAACCCTAAACCCATTATAGCTACATGTGCCCCTAAAAGTATATACTTTAATATTTTTGTTCTGGGTTCCCATCATAGCTACTTGTGCCGAAAAAGTTACTTTTTTTCCCGGGTCTACTCCAGAGGTTTAGGCCTCTTGGTCTTAGCAACCTCTTTCAACAAATCAGGGTACCGTGTGTTTGTTGCTAGGTTTTTCTGGGACCTAGGGTTCAGAGTTGAGGGTTCGGGGTGGGGTGGGGGGGTTAGGGTTTAGGGTTCAGGATTTGGTAGTGGCCTGTCATTGGTTTTTTGGGCCCTACACTCTACACCCGAGCCCTAAACTAAACCTCCACTCCCAACGTTCACATCCCGAGCACCTGAAATTCGGCA